>CAUYON010023813.1:0-47955 GCA_963573935.1 Arctocebus calabarensis
GGGGGTGGGGTCTTGGTGTGTGCCACACCTTTTGGGGGCAAAACACGATTGTAAGAGGGACTTTACCCAACAAATGCAACCAGTGTAACATGGTTTCTTGTACCCTCAATGAATCCCCAACAATAAAAAAAAAAGTTAAAAAAAAATAAAATAAATAAAAATAAAATAAAATAAAAAGGAAAGAAAAAAGAAATGCCCTGCCCATTTTCCTGATCTCCCTGTCCCATTTCCAATCCTGCACAATCATTGAGGGCAAGGACTATGTCTGTTTTGTTCACTGTTTTATGCTTAGCCTCAGCCTAAAGCCTAGCTCACAGGAAAGGAATCAACAAATACTTCTGTGTAAGTGAATGAACAATTTGAAGAAGCCCTTAGCCTGAACTCGCTAGGTAATATCTTCCCTTGCTGTACCTGAATTGTATTGAAATTCCTCATCCCCCTCTCCCACAAGTCTGATGGTCAAGAAGAGTGGAGGGCTTTGCTGCCCCCTTCTCTCAACCCCACTCTGCTACTTCCTCCCCCACTCTCCAATGCTCCAGTGGGTTGTCTCACAGGGGTCTCAGTGTGAAGTTGTAGCCCCTTGGCCCCAAGATGCTCTACAACATGTTTGGTTTGGCTTACCCAGGCAGGCTTACCCAGTGTTTTCTTTCTAAAGTTTTAATCAATTACCAATATTTTAATATTAGGTGTTTTAATAAAAATTTGAATTAAGTGTCTCTTAAAACTATGAGGACCTGGCCTGAGAATGGCAAGGATGGGCTGAGGTTGACTAGGAGTTGCTGCCCCTTCAGCCGAGACACCTCCTGTGCAGTCCTCTCAGCACCCCCAGCTCACTTCAGTCATCTCTGCCTGACCCCTCTGGCAGGACACAGCAAACTTAGCTGGGAAACCCTCCATTTAAATGCATATTTATTGGGTCTCTGAGATGTGGCAAGCCTCAAACAGGATGCCAAAAAAACAAAAACCCAGCACTTAAGTTGAATTAAACCTGCTTTTCTCAGCAAAGAGAGAAACAGGATCAATTATAAGAGTCGTAATGCCCATGAGATTTCAAGAAGCACAGGCTGTCCAAAGTCGACACAGGCATCCTCATAACGAGGACAGAGGGAGGGTCCTCCAGAGCAGCGCTGCCCCAGCTTGACAGTGTGCGGAGTCACCTGGGACACCTGCTGAAAAGCAGGGTCAGATGCAGCAGATCCAGGGCAGGGCCTGAGGCTCTGCATTTCCAACATGCTCCCAGGTGACAGCCCTGCCGCTGGTCCCCACTCACGCTTTCAGTAGCAATGCTCTGTGACATCCCCGCCACAGGACAGAGAACCCTGACATAGAGGTCACCCATCTCCTGAGGCAGTTCACCACCTTGAAGCCTGGACAGAATGTCTTCTAGGTCATTCGAGATGTTCTTGGGCTCCTCCTCTTGTTTGATGTCACCACTGGTGTTGCAGGTAGGATGCCCTTTGCTTGGAATGCCTGTTTCATTTTGGTCTGGGCAGGCGATGGTGGGGGGCAGGGGGGTGGACTTGGCTGCTTATGCCTTTGCTGCCCCCTTCTCTCAACCCCACTCTGCTACTTCCTCCCCCACTCTCCAATGCTCCAGTGGGTTGTCTCACAGGGGTCTCAGACGGGGTGCTGCTCCCAGAGAAAGCAGAAGATGTGGACCTTAATCACAAAGCCCAACTTGCAAGGGCGTTGTTTCCAAGCAGCCTTCCATGTTCTCGGCCAATGTGGTATTTTTCCAGGAGGTAGGAGGGAAAACTTTGTTCTCACACGTCAGGGATCTCAGAGGAAGCAGAAAGAAAGTGACACAGGCAGGAAGGGTCCCAGGGGCTTCTCACCCTGAGCCTGTAAACAGGAAGTGCAGGTACTCTGGCAGGGGCACCCTGGGACTTGGGGGGTTGTTTTGTTGCCACTCAGGGTCCTTCAGATAAACTGGGGAAAGACGTGTCAGAAACTCACCGAGTCATGCACAGCCCACCCTACCCTGGCAAGGTCAGGTGATACCAAAGCTGTTGAGTAAAGATTTGCGTGGACCGAGGAGGTGGACGGCTGTAGGGAGGGGCTGACCTTCCCAGAAGTGACCTTCTGCCAGTCCTCCCCCCGCCCCCACAAAAAAAGAAACGTTTCTCAGGACCATGAAGGGTACAGAAGCCAACCTACTCCAAGGTGGCTGCAGCAGTGGGCACGAGGAAGCAGGGGAGATGGGGGTCCCAGGCCCACCTCGGGCTGCTGCTCTTGGCTTTCATTATGGTCCCGTGTTTTCAAAGTGCCAGCTCCAGCGGGGGCTGGGAGGGTAGCGTTTTGGGACTTGTTCCACCTAGGTATACATAAATAGCAGCAGACAGAATGTTCTTTATCAGCTCTTTCCCAGGGAGTGGGGAGAAAATTCTTCTCATCGCCAGATTATAAAAGAAGAGGCTCACCCTTTGGGGAGACAGCCCTCTCTTTCTCCCTGTCCCTGTGTGGAACACTAAGTCACTGTTCCTTACACCCACCGGGAGGGTCCCCATTGGACAGCAGGCTGCGGTGGGTGGGAGGAGGTCAGCTGCAGGAGGACGGTTTGCTGCCGGCCAGAGCACAGACATTCTTTCCCAGGAAAGGGGGTGTTACGGAGCCTACCGGGTAAACTGGAAATTATTAACCACAGGATGAGTAGAATCAAAAGGGTTGAAAACTGGTTGTTGGCTTTACTGGGAGTTGCAAGCCTGCTAGGGAAGAAAAATATTACAAATCTACTTGAATTTTTTTTTTTCCCCTTGAACCAGGAAGAGGCGTTTCCAATAATTCTGTCAAGTAAAGCTCTCCAGTGTTCTTCCCCGCTGGCATTTCAAGGCTGCTTTTGTTATTTTTTTCACACAGATGGCCGAGGAAACACTGAATGTATTTTTCTTTTCTTTTCTTTCTTTTCGTTTTCCCCCACCCCAAAAGAATTTGAGTCTTTCTAATCTGCCTATTTCTTATTTTCTTTCTCCATATTTCTGGTTTAGATAAAGCAGCGCCTTCAAAGGGCCTTTGAGATCATTTATGTAACCAAAGAGTTTGAGGTTCTTTGTCATCATGAACATAATAGGCCCAGCTCCCTGCCATCATGAGTTAGTGCCTGGACCTGTGTGGGTGCCTCACACCAGGGCTTCTCAAAGGCTGGCGTGTCTGCAAACCACTTGGGGATCTCGGCCAAACGCAGAGCCTGGTTCAACAGCTCTGAGTCCCTGAGAAGCTGCATTCCAACGGCTCCCATGTGATGCCAACGCTGCTGATTCTCGAAACACGCATTGACAGGGAAGGAGGCATATACCCCCATATCTCATCTCATCAATCTTCATGTCAGCTTAGCACAACTGATTTTATTAAAAGAAGCTGAGGAGCTTTCACTCCAAAAGGGAGGCAAAGCATCGTTAAGCAATCTTTAATCCACCTTTGTAATAGGCATCACTGACATGGCGAGATGAGCAGATGGCAATAAGACACCTGTGGGCAGGACAAGGCCAGTCCTGAGACATCCCTCTGAGCTAGGAAAGAGGGGATCATAGACTTTGGGCTTTGAAGGCAGAAAGGTGAAAGTTTAAATCCCAACTCTACTAGCTAGATGACCTTGGGCAAGTCATGTCGCCTTTCTGAACCTTAATTTCCCCATCTGTAAAATGGGGTTAAAATCTACCAACTGGGAGAGCAAATGAGAAAGCACATATAGAACTGTCGCATCTGGGCAGAACCTAGTACCTACACAATAACGCTGGCTATTCATTTACTCATCAAATGTCATGAATACGTACTGATTTCCTGGTCTGTTCTGATACGATTGTCAGAGTAATGTCCCCAAAGATGTCCACGTCCTAATCCCTGGAATTTGTGAATACGCTACTTTACATGGCAACAAGGATTGTGAAGATGTGATTAACTTTAAGGACCTTGAAATGGGAGATTATCCCGGATTTACCAAGCAGGTTCAATGTAATCACAGGGAGATGAAAGCAAGGAAACTTCCCTGATCATAGTCAGAGAGGGATACAAAGGCTTCGAAGATGGAGGCAGGGGCCTTAAACCAAAGAATGTGGTTGAAAAAAGCTGAAAAAGTCAGAAAGTAGATTTTCCCTGAGAGCTTCCAGAAAGGAACACAGATCTGCGTAACTGATTTTAGCTCAGTTAGACCAGTGGTGGACTTCTGACCTACAGAACTGTGTGATGATAAATCTATATTGCATTATTTTATTTTTAGTTATTATAGGGATATAATAGTTATATATCTTTATAGGGTAAATCTGATGTGTTGACATAGGCCTACAGTGTGAATTAATCACATGAGGGTAATTGGGGTGTCGTCACCTCCTAATTTGTGTTAGGAACATTCTAATTCCATTCTTTTAGTCATTTTAAAGTCTAGTTTATTAGTCATTTTGTTGTGCTATCAAACAACTATTAATCATAGTCACTTTGTCGTGCTATCAAATGTTGTTCATTCTGTCTACCTAACTATAATTTTGCACCCACTAACTATCCACACCTATCTCCCATTCCCACTACCCTTCCGTCCAATGGTAACCATCATTCTACTCTCCGACTCCATGAGATCACTTGCTTTTAATATTTAGCTCCCACCCGCGAGTGAGAACATCTGAGATTTGTCTTTCTGTACTTGGCTTATTTCACTCAACACAAAGTTCTCCAGTTTTATCTATGTTGTTGCAAATGTTAGAATTTTATTCTTTTGTGTCTATAGCATATTCTATTGTGTATATGTCCCACAATTTCTTTGGACATTCACCTGTGGGTGGACACTTAGGTTGACTTCAAGTGGCTTTTGTGAACAGTAATAAACATAGGAGTGCAGTTATCTTCGGTATACCCAAATTTAGTGCTCAAAGTGCTCCTTGGCTATTCAGGGTGTCCATAAAGTTCATGTGCAATTTAAAACATAAACTATTTTAAAGTGGAGATGGTTAGCTAAAATATAAACTATTTTAAATTGCACATGAACTTTATGGACACCCCGTGCACCTGGCAGTGGGGTTGCTGGGTCACTTGGTAGTTCTGTTAGTTTTTTGAGGAGCCTCCTTACTGTTCTGCATGGTGATTGCACTACTTTACATTCCCACCAACAGTGTACAAGGAAGGGTTCCCCTTTCTTCACACCCTTACCAGCATTCATTATTGCCTCTTTTTGATAAAAGCCATTTTAACTGGAGTGAGATGATATCTCATTGTAGTTTAGATTTGCATTTCTCTGATGACTAAGGGTGTTGAGCATTTATTCACATACCTATTGGCCTTTTGTGTGTCTTCTTTTGAGAAATGTCTGTTCAGATCCTTTGCCCATTTTAATTGGATTATTTAGTTGTTTCTCATTGACTTGTTGGAGCTTCTGATATATTCTAGTTATTACTCCCTTGTCAGATGGGTGGTTTGCAAATATTTTCTGTGTGTTGTCTCTTTATTGATCATTTCCTTTGCTGTGCAGAAACTTTTAGCTTGACTTGATTCCATTTGTCCACTTTTGCTTTAGTTGCCTACACTTTGGGGTATTACTCAAGAAATCATTGCCTAGACCAATGTCCTAAAGTGTTTTTCCATTTTTTTTCAGTAGATTCATAGTTTCAGGTCTTAGATTTGTCTTTAGTCCATTTTGATCTGATTTTTATATGTGGTGAGAGATAAGGATCTAGTTTCATTCTTCTGCATACGGATTAACTTTTCGGGTTAACTTTTTTTTACAGCAGCAATGTGAAACAAATACAACACAATGGACAAAGTTTCTGCTCTCACAAAACTCACACTTCTAAGGTGGATAGATATAATAATTGAGTGAATATTAACATATACACGAGCAAGGAAAGATTAAGTCACTCACCATGAAAACATGAGGTGACATGCTAGAGAATGAATCTGAGGCAATGAAAGCCCAAGAAGTCCTCTTAGCTTAGAGGAGGTGATATTTCTATAAAACCTGAATAACAAGGAACAGTAAGGCAGGAAATGGCCCTCAAACAGCTCCAGGGTAGAAGGTTCAGCAGGCTGGGTGTGTTTTCAGATGGGCAGCCAGTGGGTGGGCAGGGAGCAGCATGTGGGGCTGGAGAGGCAGGACTAGGAGGAGTTTGGATTCCAAGTGTGATTTACATTACTCTGGTGCATCAGCTGGAAAATTCTGTACGTGAGAGAGTTCCCAAGACCTCACAGGGCACCAGAGACCTGGTTGTTTGATTGCTTGGGCTGCCGTAACAAAGTGCCACAGACTGAGCGGCTTCGACACCAGGTGTTTATTGTCGAGGTGTTCACAGGGTCGGTTTCTTCTGAACCTTTCTCCTGGGCATGTAGGTTGCTCCAGTGTCTTCACGCGTTCTTCCCCCAGTGTGTATCTGCCTTCGAATCTCCTCTTCTCATAAAGGCATCACCCATATTGGAGTAGGGCCCACCCACATGGCTCCATTTTACCTTAATCACCTCTGCAAATACCTTATCGTCAAATACAGTCACACTTGGACCAAGGCCTTGGATGTTGGGAGTTGAATATATGTATTTGGGGGTAATACAATTTAGCCCATACACACCCAGGAAATGTTGGCTCTTGATGACAGGGAGTGTATTACCAATACCCCTCTTTAAAAAACCTCGTATGTGTGGAAGAAATCTCTTCATAAGCCCCTTCACTGGGGTGCAGGAGACCTCCGAATGAGAAGGTGAGAGATGGATGGTCTTCTGAAAGGATGGCATCATGTTAACCAGAGAGCTGAGCAGCAAGGGGCCCGCAGTTGTGCAAGTCTGGGGCAGAGCAGAACTGTTCTGCAGAGGAGCAAGGGGGCGCCAACTTCCAAGGAGGTGCCTGCGGGAATGGGGACCAGGCGGTGAGAGAGAAGGGGGAGGCCCAGGGCTGCTTGGTGAATTAGCAGAAGTGGTATTTCCAATGGTAATTTCTAACAACTTTACTGTTCAATAAAAGCTTCTCTCACTTCTTGCTTCCTCATGAAAAAATGAGTAAATTCTAGCGTGTGAGTAGATTCCTCAGTGAGAGCTCCGAGTAGAGGATGGGGCCACCAATGTGGTTATATATGCAATATTTGACACAATATGGAATATGGAGATTGTGTAGGGCCTCCTAACATTTGTGCGGTATATTATAGTGGGTTTCAAACTTTTAACAACAGAGTATTTGGTCAAAATTAAATTTTATGCAAACCTAAGTAGAACAACTGCTCCTCTTTTCCCCAGCAGGACTTTTCTGAACTTTCCAAGGCTTCAAATTCACAGTTTTAAATGACTGAGTTACTAAATAATTCCATGACTCCCTAGAGCAGTAAAAGGGACCCTGTGAAAGGTATAAGTGGCAGCACTCAGAGAGGAGACTGGAGCAGAGATATTCAGGCCAGGTGTATTGAAAGGGGAGGGTGACCCGCTGGACACTGCAAAGGTGGCATCTGTACCCAGGGGCAGTTAGAAACCCCTTTTGTGTGGGGCCATAGGGAGTAGGTGAATTCCACAGCCTGCTGGGAAAGTTAGGATCCTTAGGCATGGGATGGGGGGGTGCTAACCGTACCCTTTGTCCTAGGAGGAGGAAGGTTGGGGTAGGGCTGCCTTAGGCCTCCCAGCACCCTGGATAAGAATGAGGGTGGGGTCCTACCAGACTCACCTATGATGACACCTCAAATGCTACATCCAGTCCCCAAACTTTCCCTATTAGAAGAGCAGGGGACACAGTTCTTTGAAAACCATCCACATAGGTTGGTTTTAAATAAAGTTAATCCTGCCACAAAGAGGATCTGGGAAATGGCCAGAGCCCTCCAGCTCAGGTCAGGTGAGACAAGGTATGGCCCAGTGGCAGGCAGGTGGGCTGAATCCCACCCAGCTCTAACACTTGCTAGTCAAATTTTGAGATTTGACTGAGTGATAACAATACTTCAACTTTCAGTTTATTTTTCCAAAAGTTGGAAAATGTTGGCATCACTGAATTCAACCTATGAATGTGGCATCACAAAATCCACCCTGGTCAATGTTGAGACAAGTGGTGTCCCAGCTTGCAGGACCCTGTCACCCGGAGACAGGATGCTCTCTGGCTAATGTTGCCAAATCCACAGTGTAACGTAGCCCTTTGTGAGAATATAGGGTGACGAGTGACCCTCTCACAAAACGCCTCTCACGGTTCATCTACCTAGTGAGTCTCTAGCTATTAGCGACTCACCCCTTGTAAGAAGGACATTGGATTCTGTCCAGTATAAAAATCCAGGACGAAGACAAGCCCACGTCCATGGCTGAAACCAAATGGTGTAATTTAGCAGAATTACTTTTAGGGAAGGCACTGTAGGATTTGGAACAAATATTAAGGGGGCAAATAAGTAAGGGGTCCAGAAGCCAGGGCTGCTGCCACACAACTTCAGGATAACTGTGTCTACCTCTCGCTGGAGGAAGGGGTGACCGCTGAATGGCACCTTTTGTTTTCTGTATTCTGAAAGACTTTACTCAAAGTGTTTCTACTGTTGTAAGAACACAAAATGTTATTCTTTTAAGTCAGTAATGACATTTAAATCAAAAAGATATAAGCACGTCTAAGGAAAGAACCCTAAATCTTTCCTGGCATGTGCCTTAGACGTGCTAACCTGGGGTTGTCCGTAATATACACCTGCACCTGCCATACGTGTCAGTCCCTGCAGCCACATTCCTTGTGTCTGAGTGTTTCTGTGAGCCTCTGTGCATGGATGGTTTAGCTGTTTCCTGGATGTGTGTGTGGCAGGTACATGGGTGAGGTTGGGTGTCCACTGCTCCATCACTGAACACAGGAAGGCTTTCCAAATCTTGGCTTCACTCGTCAGAAATGAAGAGCTTGGTTTATATATTTCATGTCTTCTCTTTTTTAGACGCAGCTGGTCATGCCACAGATAGGAAAGTATAAAACTCCTCAGAAGCCTTGAGATTTGTAGATGGCACAGTTGCTTCCAATGTCCCATTCCATCCTCTAGAGGAAGCAGACCATGGTGTTTTTGAGCAATAAGCCACTCAAGATGGCCAACAAGGAGAGCTTTCGGTTGATGTTTAGGGTCACTGTCATTTGCCTGAAAATTGGATGTAAGGTCAAATATTTTAATGGGTTGAGGCACGGAGGTGAGTAACCATGTTCCCAAGTGACAGGTGGAGTCAGCAAGAGTTTTCTGTGGCTACCTAATAACAATGCTTTCCCCCAAAAAAACAAGTTGGGCTTTTCTTTTTTTTACATGGGCTAGTCTACCTATAGGGAAGTAAAAATGCAAATAAAAAAGGCAGCTTGTTCTGAAGAGGCAACGACAAACATTCCATAGAAATCTTACTCTTTAGCATACCTGGTCAAGTCATTGGTCAGGGCTCTGGTTGGAATCTTGAAGCTGCCACCACCTCAGGTATGCTTCAGAAAGCAAACCAAACAGGTAGAGTTCCCCGTGGATAATTATTTTAGTATTGAAAAGAATGTGTCGGTAGGCCAGGGCTTGGCATGAAGTAGCATTAATCAAGATGATAACAGGATCATACTCCATCTATTTGTCTGCAGGTGTCCGGCAGGATTTCTGTTAGTCACTTAGTAGCTGTCTTGGTTATCAGATTGATGCTGCAGCATCACAATACGTCCTCCTGGGGGAGGGGGGGACCCTGGGATGGACACACAGTTATCTTCAGCACCCCCTAGTTATAGTCATGGACAACGCTTTGACCTGCTGGTTGCATCTGATGCACCTGTCCTGGCAGGCGGCCCTGACAGCAGTAGGGACCCTGCCACACCATCTGCCTTCCTCTTCCCCAGCCACCACCTGCTCCTCCCACAGTTGCCACATCATTCCTGAGTGGCTCACTTTGACAACAAATGTGGTACCTATATTGCCTTCTGGCAAGTGTAGGCTTTGTTGATGGAGCCCCCTAGATTTATGAGTCTGTATCAATATAGAAGCAGTGTCAGTATAGTGTAGGAAGTGAGAAGAAGGGAGAGAGGGCAGAGAGGGGAACACGACTTGGTAGTTGCATGAGATTCTTTAAGATTTGGCTATGGGCTTGACGCCTGTGGCTCCCGTGGCTAAAGCGCCAGCCACGTACACCTGAGCTGGCGGGTTTGAATCCAGCCTGGGCCCGCCAAACAATGATGGTTGCAACAAAAAAAAAAAAAAAAAATAGCCGGGCATTGTGGCAGGTGCCTGTAGTCCCAGCTGCTTGGGAGGTGGAGGCAGGAAAATTACTTCAGCCCAGGAGCTGGAGGTTGCTGTGAGCTATGATGCCACAGCGCTTTACCCAGGGCGACAGCTTGAGGCTCTGTCTTAAAAGAAAAAAAAAAAAAAGAAAGAAAGAAAAGAAGAAGATTTGGCTATGAATTACAGGATGGGACCCTGCCATGTGATCACACAAATCTTCAGCAAAACTCAATGAATGGATGTTTCTATGAATAGCAGCCGGGGGGCTGGACTCTAAATCCTGGATGACCCCAAGCCAGCCCACGTGGAAGAGACATGGGGCATCTGATTTACCTTGGTGATAGTTCATATTTATTCATTTGTTTGAGCACTGACTGTATACAGGCAGTGCAGTGGAAACAGGGAACAAATATTCTAAATAGAACAGTCCAAAAATGTTTGCATGGTGAAATACACATAACCTAAAATGTACTGTCTTTACCATTTTTAAGCATACAGTTCAGTGTATATTCGCACTGCTGTGCAACCAGCACCACCGTTCACCTCCACAACTTTTTCATCTTTCAAAACTGAACCCGTACCCATTAAACACGAACTCCCCCTTACCTTCTCCACCAGCTCCTAGCAACTACGATTCTACTTTCTGTCTCTACAAACTGGATAGAGTTTATAGAGACCCTAGATACCTCATGTAAATGGAATTGTGCAGAGTTCGTCCTTTTGTGACTGACTTATTTCATGACTTTCCTTCATTTTAAAGCAGAGATATACAACTTTTTTTTTTCTCTACAGCACATGGGAAGAATAAGGTTTGCCTTGGGCCACACATGAAATACACAAACACTAAAGAAACTGATCAGCAGAAAAAAAAAGTTCCATGCATACTTTTTGTGATATCTGACACCACAGATAAGCAAAAAAAGTCTTCATGAAATCAGCATGTGACCCACAGGCCAGAGGTTGGACACCCCTGTTTAAAGGCTGAATAATATCCCATTGCATGGTTGTATCATTTTCTGCCTAATCACTCATCTGTTGATGGACATTTGTGTTGTTTGCTCATTTTGGCTATTGGGAATAACGCTGATATGTACGTGGCTGTACAAATAACTCTTTGAGATCCTGCCTTCATTTCTTTTGGCTATAAACCAGAAGTGCAGTTGCTGAATTGTATGACAACTCTATGTTTAAAAGTTTTCAGGAATGGCAATATCATTTTCCATAAGGGCTATACCATTTTACACTCAACCAACAGCCCGCAGGATTCTAATTTTCATACATCCTCATCAATGCTTTGTTTTTTCCCCTATAATAATGGGTGTAGTTTTGATTTGCAGTTTTGATTCGTAGTTTTGATTTTCTCCAATGATTAGTGATGTTGACTATGTTTTCCTCTGTTTATTGGCCATTCGTACATCTTCTCTGGAGAACTGTCTATTTAATAAGGCCTCTGCCCATTTTAGTTGGGTTGTTTGAAGATTGTTGTTATTGTTGAGTTGACAAGTCTGAATTTTTGAGTCCCTGTAAGACACCCCTCATTTTTCAGACCTTTGACTAACTGCCAAGTTCATAAGACACCCCTATTGCCAAAATAAATAATCCATAACAAAGACTTCCACGTGTCACAAAATAAGCAATGTATCTAAGTCTATTAACTTCACCCTGCTTAGACCCTGTTCAGAGCAACCTTTAGCTTCTCAGAGGAATCTGGGACTGCGTTAAGTCCTAAGCCTATGGCTCACATTCCGTTCATCCTGCAGTTCCTGTCTGTGTAGCCTTCACTTTGTGGGAGGTAGAAATAACCCTTCACCAAGTTCAAAACTGCAGCTGCTGATAGGTGACAAACCCCAAAGTCACGGTCACATGCTTCATCAGCAGCCACCCTTGAACTTGAGTGTTTCCACTTATGAACAGCTGGTGTGCCTTGGAAAACAAGTGAGATTGGGTGATAAGTATTGAGCAAAATTAATTGATCTCTACCAGTATCCCAATGCAAGCTAGATTGAATTAGTACAGAACTGAGGTCGTTTATGCTTAAGAATATCTTTTCAGCATTTATATGTCCTTGACTTTGTAAAAGGTCTACACATCTTATTGATACACACAGCATATTGCAGAATCCGTGTTACTTTGACAACATACAGTGCATTAAACAGCGGATAATCAGGACCTCATTCATGAGGCTGACTATGTACCATTCACATTGCCTGGCACTTTATTTGTAATGAGGAGTAGTAACCAGGAGGAATCAAGAGCAGGAAGCCTAACTCTGTCAATTACTAACTTTGATCCTGGGCAAGCTACTGAAGTCTCAGTTTCTTCATCTGAAAAATGGGAATAATATCACCACATTTCATCATTTCCAATGTGCACAATTTCACATTTTAGCATATCTGAAATCAGAACATGTCATACAGTCAGCAGAGTTTTAGATTTAATAAGTAATAATGTCACCTATCTTAGACATTTTCAGGAAAATTAAAGGATACCTCACATATAAAATGCTGAGCGTTGCTTAGGCTATAAAGCAAAAGTGCAATTGCTGGATTATATGACAATTCTATGTTATTTGGTAATTCTGACACAGAGTAGTCCTAAAATGCATGTTGGCAAATACTCCTTAACCTGCCTGTCTCCAGGCTTTCCCACAGCTGTCTGCAGACATCCTACCTGCCTCTCCTCAGTTCTTCCCTTCCTAGTCTACAGCTCCGCCTCTCACCTGATGTTCAAGGTCAAGAATCTAGGCATCTGCTTGGCGCCTATAGCATAGTGGTTACGGTGCCAGCCACATGCAGCGAGGCTAACAGGTTTGAGCTCGGCCCAGGCAGCTAAAGAACAATGACAACTGTAACAAGAAAATAGCCGGGCGTTGTGGCAGGCACCTGTAGTCCCAGCTACTTGGGAGGCTGAGGCAAGAGAATTGCTTAAGCCCAAGAGTTGGAGGTTGCTGTGAGCTGTGACGCCACGGCACTCTACCCAGGACAACACAGTGAGACTGTCTCAAAAAAAAAAAAAAGAATCTAGGCATCTCCTCTGAGATTTATTTCTCTTACCCAAGATAAAATTCATCCCCGCCTCTTGTCGGCACCTCCTTCCAAATACATCTGAGCTCTGACCCCTTCTCACTGCCCAGGATGACCAGCATCGTGCTGACCTGCTGTCTTTGTTGTTACACTGGCCTCTTCACGCAGCTCCTGGCTTCCACCCTTGCTGTGTCCCTTCCGCCTAGACACTCTCCATCCACACGGAACCCAGATCTCCTTAAAACCCAGGTCCCTCTAATAGCCTCTGTCCCCATTGAAAACTACAATCCCCATCTTCTCCCTGCCTGTAGAGCCCTGAGTGTCCCGGAACGAAGGACTGAATTGTGTCCTCCCACCCCAAAAATGCACATCTTTAAGCCCTAACTCCCAACGTGACTGTATTTAGAGATAAGGCTTTAAGGAGGTACTTAAGGTTAAGTGAAGTTACAAAAGTGGGTTTCTAATCTGACCAGATTGGTGTCCTAATAAAAAGAAGAAGAGACACCTGAGCTCTCTCTGCCTGCTTAGAGAAAAAAAGCCTCCTGAGAGCACAGTGAGACAGGGAAGGAGACCTCACCAGAAACCAACCCTGCTGGCACCTCGATTTTGGACTTCAAGCCTCCAGAACTGTGAGAAAATGGCATCCGGTTGTTGGAGCCCCCAGTCTGCAGCGTCCCTTCATGGCAGCCTGTTCATCACACACCTGGCTCTCCTGACCTCCTCATCCTCCCTGCCCAGGGCTCTTCTCCAGCAGCGTGCTCCCCCAAACACATACACTCGGGAGCCCTGCTGAGCTCACCCTCCCCTCCCCCAGAGCATTTGTAATTGCTGTTCCTTCTGCCTGGAACCTTCTTCTGTCATACTTTTAAGGCGCTCACTCCCTCTCCTTCCTTAGATTTCTACTCAAGGTCACCCCAAAGGCTTCTCTATTCATCCAAAATGGGGCTTTCCCTTCTCCATCACCCTGCATCCCTCCCTAATCCCGCTTTATCTCCCTCCGTGACACTGACACAATACTATGTCCTCATTTGTTGATTGTCTTTCTCTCACTCCCCTGCTAGAATCAAAGCTCCTTGAGGACTGGTCATCTTGCTCCCTACTGTATCCCAGCCCACAAACAATGCCTGGCACATAACAGAATTTCAACATATATGTGTGGAATGACTGACTGAATGGATTAGTATGTATTATGCATGCTTTATAGACAAATGCATGTGGACATACCTATGCATTACACGCACCCGCATTCACATAATGTATGTGTATATATATATACACATCTGTATCTACCAAAAAAATCCATCAAAAAATCACAAAGCAGGACACATTCATTTACAAAGAGGATACAGACTAAGATTTTGTCGCTGACTTTCCATTCATGCAGGAGTCCTAGTGGAAAGATAATGTGCTTGAGAAAATACAAGCCCAAGATCACCTAGTTAGCAGGTCCATAGGAGGCCAATTTCCTAACCACACTAGATTGCCTCTCAAAAATCTCAGGATAAATTATGGCAAAGAAGGAAGTTAGAGCCAAAGAATAGTAGAGCTAGATTCGTCAAGATTCTCTAGCTCAGAGCCAACAAAAGTTTGCTACTACTCTCCTTTCACATGCCCTTGGCAGACATCACTAATAGATCGCCTTATTTTCCCCCACTGAACTTCTGAGTGCTTAACATGATGTCATAGGCAGCCTCAATCACTCAAATGAAGTGATTTGTCATCCCAAATCTAGCACACTCCACTCAATTCTTGAATTGAGGTTCTGAACCCCAGAGAGAGGGTCTGAGGCCCATTTATTTGTTGCAAATGGCATAGTATACCAGGTGCAAAGTCCAGGCCATCCAAGCTAATCTGGCTTGTGTTCCTGTGGTCAGACAATAAATTAGAAGGGGAACTAGAGGTCAGCTGTAATGTAAAAGTCACATAGTTATTTTATGATCTTTTTTTTTTTGCATTTTTTTGGCCGGGGCTGGGTTTGAACCCGCCAACTCCGGCATATGGGGCTAGCGCCCTACCCCTTTGAGCCATAGGTGCCGCCCCATACATAGTTACTTTTTTAAGTGATCTCTGACTTCTTCTGATTGCTTCAAAAGATTTCAGTCACTTGCCGCCCAAAGCTAACTCACCAGTAAAATGAGCTACAGAAATCAGACCTATACAAGCTCCCAGCATGATACTAAATCACAGTCAAAAAACCAAGAAGAAATACCTGCCTTTAAGAACAAGGAAACTGAGAGATAGTTCAGCAAAAATAGAAAGAGGCTTAGCAGCTTGAACAGTGAAAAATGGGGGTGGAGCAATGTGTTTTCCAAACCCTTGCAGACTGCAGAAGACATTGTTGCCTTTTCCCCCAAAGCCTTCCCCCACTTTTATCTCTGCTAACAAAACTCTAGTCTTATTCAGATCTCTTTACACCTCAGACAAGGTGACTTGTTCACAAGCTCAACTGGCTAAGCCAAACATGCCGGCACATTCCCCTTGATAACAATGAGTACCAAATAGCAGGTGACCTGATTCTGCACACAGCCGGGCCACAGGACTCTGGAGAAAATTTACTCACTCTTAGAGTGAGAAGCACAAAATAAGGCAATCCGTTTTTGCCTCTCGGCAATGTTGCCTTTGAGTCTGATGGCTAGGCTGTGGCAGCCATTTTGGCATCATGAGGTAACAGCCTGAGGCAGGACTGATAGGCCTAGGATCCCAGACTGGAGGGACAATGGAAGAAACCTGGATGCTTGGCAACATGGAAAACCAAAGAGGAGTTAACCAGCCTTGGAGACACCCTGCCTTGTGTCATATATCTTCCTTTTTATTTAAAACATATACATTTAGGCAGCGCCTGTGGCTCAAAGGAGTAGGGTGCCGGCCTCATGTGCCAGAGGTGGTGGGTTGAAACCCAGCCCCAGCCAAGAACTGCAGGAAAAAAGAAAAAAATATATATACATTTAGATTTCTGTTACCTCTGCCCAAAGCATTCTAACTAGTACCTGAGATTACTCCCCCCGCATTTCCTCCTAGAGATTGAAACAGGCCTAGTCAAAGCTCAAGGCCTTTCCCAAGTCTCAGGCATTACACTCTTGCTTCCCCAGTTGTGTAAGGATGGAGCAGGCCCTTATATTTGTGGGTGGCTAGGAGAGCTCCCCCATTACCAAAATATATTACTTACACCTGAAATACCACCCTTAGTGAGGAATTGTTCTCCTTACATAAGCAAATGTTCCTGGATGGAATACATGTGAAAGAATAAATCCTATCTCTTCTTCCGTGAAACCTGGGCTGTCTGTCATTACTGGAGAAAGAGATGCTGAGATGGGGGTTAATGTGAGGGATTTTAGTAAGGGAAATGCCTGCCAGAGGAAATGGGAGGCATGGGAGGACAAAGAGAGCAGCCAGGCAGTGAAGAGAGAGGGAAGAAAGTTTGGGTGGAAGCCGCCTACACTGCCATGTCATCTCAGTAGATTTGCAGGGCCATCCTTAAGCCAAAGTCTAGTATCAGAGGAGTTCCATGCCTGCCAGGCGTAGCCACCTTAGTACTCCTGCCATGGTCAGTCCTGGGAATGGGGAGCAGCCCGTGGGGGGCATGGTCTTTTCACAGACATAGCTGAGGTCCTCAATCACTCATGCACCCTGTAAATAAAGGACTGTAAGGGATATTCTGTGGCTATCACAGATAGCTGGAAACAATGCTCCCGGGGCAGGAAGGAGGGAGACGTTGGGGTGAGTGACCCCCACAGCAGGGAAATCAAAGTCTGTGCAATGGTCAGTTCTGCTCCATGGGGGCATTCACTCAGTAAACCTCTTTCAGGGAAGTCTGCTGAGCGTACCAGTTCTTCACATGGGTAACGGGTTGTCACTGCTCACTAGAGAAGGGGCTAGTTCACTGGAGAAAATTAATGTGGCATGTGCCAGGTTGGAATAAGAGAAAGCTGGGCTCACAAAGCAGAGAGTCCCAGAAGCCTTAGGTGTCTGGGGATGAGCATCACTCTGGGCTTCACGGGTCATAGTTTGGGGCACTGTGAGGCCATTTCACGTTCTGGGCCAGACAGAACCCCAGCTGACCTCTAAGTCACTGTTCTTGTCGGATATAAACCTGACTGCTGCATCAGGGGTGCAGAACATTGTGGAACAGACAAGAAAGAAGTTGAGCTGGGCAGCAGCTCACGTCTCTAATCCCAGCACTCTGGGAGACCAAGGCAGGTGAATTGCCTGAGCTCAGGAGGTCAAGAGCCTGAGCCAGAGCGAGACCCCTTCTCTAAAAATAGCTGGGCGTTGTGGTGGGTCCCTGTAGTCCCAGCTACTCGGGAGGCTGAGGCAACAAGATCGCTTGAGCCCAAGAATTTGGGGTTGCTGTGAACTATGACACCAGGGCACTCTACCGAGGGCAACAAAATAAGACTCTGTCTCAAAAAAAAAAAAGTTGACATCTCAAACCAGGACCCAGACTCCTGCTGTCTTGCGGCTCTGCTCTCTGCTGAGTGCTGCGAAATCATATCGTCAGTAGAATGATGTTGAGGAAACAATGCCCTGGTGGCCCACTTATGTACCAGGAGTTGTTCTCAATATTTACTGATATTAATCCTCAAAATTTTCCTGTTGGGGTAGATGATATTATCTCCATTTTGTAGAAGCTGAAGCCAAAGAAGCTTAATCACCAGCTCCAAAATCTGCCAGCTCATGACCACACCCATCAGCAAGAAGGAAGGGATAGGGCGGAGACATGGATGCCATCTTTTAAGGACGTGGGACAGGCACTGTTGGTCCCATGGCCACCCTTGGTTACAAAGTTACAAATGTGGTCTTTAGCTGGTCAGGCACCTACCAAGTGCCCAGCTACATTATTACTCTGCCTGAAATGGCTCTCTCAAACCTTTTGTCATTTACACCACCAGTATTCCAGATTTACCAGGCCATGATTTAGGCCAACGTTGCTGTTATTCAAGATTCAGTTCACCCTCCCTGGAAAGACAGCTCTAAGGCTACCCCCAGCTGGGTTAAATGTCCCTCAGGGCTTCCATAAGCTCCCAGATGGCTTTTATTTTTGCTTTTATCAAATGTTACTGTAACATCTTCCCTGATCCCAAGAGGCCTACTACTATGTTTAAAAGAAAAATCAGAAAAAAAATTCATACAAAATTCCAAATATTTGGCTTCCCTTGAAAATCATAAGGCACAGCATACTAAACAGTTACTCTGCGTAGTGACAGCCATCTGAGTAGCTCCCCAGTCCCGGCTCAGAGGACATATGCGCTCTATTCTCACAGACCCCACTAGCATCTCACAGCCTGCCTCCTTCATTCATTCATTCTCCTGCCTGTCCCTGTCGGCAGTAGCAATCACAACCTCACCGGTCACGGGTTTCTCTGAGGGCAAAGTGTGTTTCATCTGGATGTGCTTTGCACTTGGCACACAGTAGGTGCTCAAAAAATGTTTCCTGGGCATATGAATAAGTCCGCTAAAAAATTCAAGGTTGAATTGCACTGTGGCATGGACATATATTCCACCCACACTCTTCCCAACCCTCGCCCCAAAGAAATCTATATTTAATTGCATTTGCAAAATCAGAGCCTCCAAGCAACTCCACACTGGAGATCCTTTCTGAGCATCATAAGTGCAGTAGCCTGGTCGGTTCAAGCCTATTTCTAGCTCTAGTGCCTCTCCTGGGCAGCTGCATTGATCTCAGTGGCGGAGAAGCCAACTCCCAACCTCCCTCACGCCCAGCCTCACTTCTCTTTCTCTGTCTGGATGGCTGCTGCCTATTCTGTTGGTTATTTTTGCTTTTTCTTTTTTTCTGGTCAGCACTAATCGGAATGGTGGGAGGGGAAATAAGAGCCCTCACCCATGTGAAAGTGCTTTGCCAAGCTCTCCAGGGAGACTCCCATGGGGTGGGCAGCTCCAGAGGTCACCGTCACCTTGGCCTGGAGATGACCTGTTTACCAAAGTGAAATGAAGGTATCAGTCAGCTGTCAGGTAAAGCCTAATGGGGAGCGCCTGGGCAGAGAGCCGGGTTTGGGGTGGGCTGGGCTGGGGAGCGCTTCCTTCCCGGCTCCGCAGCACAAAAGCCCCAGTGACTTAGCAGCTCTGAGAAGAGGTCGCCGGGCAATGTCAGTCTCCGAGTGAATGCTCCTCTTGGCCTGGTCTCAGGAGCTTCGGGGCTGGCTACCCCTCTGCATGTTCTTCGTCCCTCCCTACTTCTATTCAGCTGGAGGAAGGTGAAGCATTTGTTGGAAAGCCTTCCATCCACCCCTTCCCTATCGCTGGCAGGAAAGAAAGCCTATCTTTGTGTTCCAAGGCCTGAGAGCACAATGAAAACCGGCATCATTATCCTCCCGCCGTAGATGGGACGAGCAGGGTGTTGGCCACAGGTCATCGCTTAGGAGGATGGATGGGCTTGGATTCTCTCGCAAAAGAGAATAGGAAACAGTCGCTGCCTTGTTTATCGCTGAGCGAGAGATAAGACCATGGGGCGGCCTCCCGAGCAGGGCTTCATCAGGAAGTCGGCACCTGAAACAGGAAACGCCACACCACAAGGCCCAGAGGAAACCAGCCGATTAGCTCTGTCTCCCAGGAAAGCAGCTCCTTTTTTGCATTCCTTCCATTGCTTTTCCAAGGTGGGGGGTTTACAAAATTTGGCTCCCACCTGCAGGGAGCGTCTCCCACACCTTGGTCTTCAAGCAGCCGCCTCCCCCAGCCCTGATTTCAGCAGGTCCCCCTGTGGGCTCTCCTGTGAGAAGCTGAAGAGCCCCTTTGTCTTCATTCTCGTCCATCCGGGTTTTCTACACACCCTCCTGCTCCTCAGTCAGTCAACCTGCTTTGTTTCTTCTTTGGGTTCCCCCCTCCCCCCACACGCTTGAATCTGTCTGGCTAAACCCGTCCCTCCTAGGAGCCCTGCCCTGCTAGTTTCTAAAGCTGTGCTGCTCTAGAATCTGTTAATGGCAGTTCAGGGTAAAAGAGCAGGAAAAGTGCTGTCCCTTACACCTGTCCGGTTTAAATGATCACTAACTCATAATGGTCCTTCTGGCTGCCATGGACGAAAGGACAGTTTGGAAAATGCAGATTCCTTTTTCCTGCCATAAATGTGGAGATGGGAAGGAAAGTCCTGGGCTCTTTCTAAGCCTGAGAGCACAGCTGGGGTGTCCGTTGGCCTTATGCAGGGCCCTTGTTCCCACAGACTGTGGCTTGATGGAATTTGGCCTTGGCGGCAATAGACTTTCACAGAACCGAGCCGGCCACTGTGACACAGCACTCAAATTGGGCTTTGCTTTGCCTACACCCTGTGTCAAGCCCACTCCCACTAGCTTGTTATTGCAGGGCTGCGAATGCTTGTAAAGTCACACTCTTACACACAGGTGACTTTCAGAGGCCTGGTTACTTGAAGTCCGGACTAAGCAAAAGCCCTAGAAACATTGTCCTAAAGAAGGGAGCCTTCATCTCTACTGGAAGGTGGCGTCTGTCATTGGGAGATAACCCCGGGGTGCTGCAGTAGTTCTCTGACGATCAACGCTGCTTCTGGTCTTGTGCCCCCTTCAGTCGGTTTTCTACGCAGAAAGCAGAGTGATATTCATAAAATACAAATCAGGCCAGCTGTCTCTTTCTCTGCCTCCAAAACCACCACAAACTAGCTGCTCGGCAGAGCTCCACCCTGTCATACACCTTCCCCTCTGACATCATCTCATGCCATCCCTCCTCCCATGCCTGGGCCACACTGTGCCAACGCTGTGCTGGGCTCACTCCTGCTCAGGGAGTGTGGACATGTGGCTCCCTCTACCGAGGATGCTCCTCCCTGAGATCTCACCTTGCACATCACCACCTCCGAGAAGCCCTCTGGTCGCTCTCCTTTGCATCACTTGATCTCATTTTTATCCTGCCTCTTATCATCAAACTCTACATCTTTCTGTTCATGTAGTCACATGCTTCCCTTTGCCCACGAGACGGTAAGCCCCAGGAGAGCAGCAACATTGTCTGGGGACCAACAAGAAGAATGCCCCAAGTCCGGATCCATTCCCCGGCGGCTTCCAGGCCAGAGTTCTAGCCACAGCACCAGCCTGTATCTTGAGTAAGTATTAGCATTTCCTTCTTAGCAGCTTTGGAAATCAGATGCTGGCCTCCGATCCTGTGACTCAGCCGGCAGCATGTGAGAAGACTGACTTGGGGACACAAAGGCCTTGGGTCATCGGAGAGATGGCAGCATCCTGGGAGCAAGGCCGCGGATGAACACTGAGCGTCGAGCCAAGGACTGACCTGCTCACTGGAGGCTGACCCTGTCCTGGACATGCCAAGGACTGACCTGCTCACTGGAAGCTGACCCTGTCCTGGACACGCCAAGGACTGACCTGCTCACTGGAAGCTGACCCTGTCTTGGACACGCCATCTCCTGATATTTCACAAACCAGGCAGTCTCCCAGCCTTTTGAGAGCTGGTCTCAGCTAGCGATGGAATTACCATGCGATAGTGCTCAGGGCATGAAATTAAATTTCCCTTTTCAGAACAAAGGCAAACACACTCCTCTAGCCCATCCTTGGAGAAGGGCGTTGGGAGGGCCCGCTTCCGTGCCAGGCATTCAAAGCTCACGGACTCTCCTGCTTGCTTCAGCAATTCCTGGCAAAGTGGAGTTCTCCTGCTTTGAAATCTAATTGCCTACCCAGGGCTGTGAGTCCCATCTCCAAAGGCAAAAAAAAAAAAAGAAAAATTAAAAAAAAAAATTGTTTTCTAAGTGAGGTGGGAGCTAGAGTGCTCACGGAACCAGCCCAGATGAGACCATGTCAGTTTTTGACATTTATGCCTTTTAGAGAGGCCAATTTAAAAAAAAACAAAAAGAAAACACTCACAGACACACTCTGAGAAGCTCCTGTTTAAAAAAGAAAGATCCATAAACGCAGCTTCTGTCACTAATGAGAAAATGGAAATCACAAGCAAAACAGAAAACTCATTCCCCCAGAATCTTAATGATCTCCAGAATAATTGTGCCGGTCTCTCAAATCAAGGAGTGGACGGTGACAGCCCTGGGTTTTCATGTAAGGGTCAGATGGGTTCATGTTTTTTTAATTGGGCTCATTTCTAAGCAATGTGCTTGTCATGATGCCTTAATCCTTTTCCTGTGTCCAGGCAAAAATGCTTTCTTTCTCCTTGTATTTCTCAAACAAATGCAGCTTCTCGACAGGGAAATGAGCTTCCCTCTCTTGCAAACAGATTTCTTATCATATGACTGATCCGCGGATGAACTTGCATTTCTCTTGCATAAGAGAGCAATTTCCTGAAGAAGAAAAAAAAAGGAAAGGGGGACTCAAACTGCTTGCTTGTTTCCATATTAACATCTTCAGCCTCAGTTCCTGAAGACAAAGAAATGACTTTATTTCAGAGGAGGAATATCAATCTTCAGAAAGCAGTAAGATGTTCAGGACTTTCTAAGAGGCAGCTGGGTTGTCCTACACTTGTTTTATTTGACAGGACTCACAGGAAGGAACAAATTCTTTGACAATTTTAAAGGTTTTCCAGGCACAAAGATACCTTCTGATAAAATCTTGTAATAGGCTGAAGTTCAACAATGATTAGCAAATTAGAAAATTTGGCTCTTAGGGTGGACTGTAAATTAGCAACCTTCATTTAGGATGCTTAAAACAAAGAATGAGATAGTAAAAGTAATAAAAATAATAATGAGCCTTGGAGACAAAAAAAGAAAGAAAGTATCAAGTCTCCGAGGTGCTCAGAGGTGTAAAAAGTGACAGCAGCCATCAGTTAAATGAAGAAGCACCAGCGACCTGGCAGTCATGAACCATACTGCACAGTCTTGGGGCACAATTTCACTTCTTGCTCCCAGCTATGTCCCACCCAGAGAGGGCAGTGGACCCAACATGAAATCCCAAAAAAAGGGAGGGAAGGAGAAGGGGAGGAAGACATTATTCATTGGCTGATTGGATCTTATAAATGCTTGTAATACACCCACTATGTTCCAGCTTAGGCTCTCTGCCAGGAGACCCTGGGGAGCAAAGCAAAACCCCATGCCAGCCCTTCTCGAGCTTATGGAAAAGATGACCTTAATCACATGTGTCCACTTCAAGCCTCAAATTGAAACTTGATCCCCAGTTTGGCCAGTGTTGGGACTGGGGGCCTAGGGAGAGGTGTTTGGGTCATGAGGGTAGATACCTCTTGAATAGACTGATGTCATCTCTCAGGAATGAGTCAATTGTCACTCTCGTGGAACTAGATTAGTTCCAGAGAGAGGGTTTTTATGTAAAGGGACCTGGCCTCTCATGCATGTCTATTTGCACACGCTCGCCTACCTTTCTGCTTCTCTGCCAAGTTGCGATGCAGCACCACCACCACCATCCCCCATAAGCCAAGCAGATCCCAGTGCTGCGCTCTTGGACTTTTCAGTCACCAGAATCATGAGCCAAATAAACTTCTTTTCTTTATAAATCACCCAGCCTCAGATATAATAGGATAGCAACTCTAACTAGACTAAAACACCATTTAAACACACAAGGAAGTGTCACATGGTCACTTCGCTGATTACTACCAAGGAGTGCATGAGTACATTGTCCCGTGCATGGGAATAACCAGGGGACGAGACCTGGCACAGAGGTCAGGACAGCATCCCTGGGACGCAGGAGGTTGGGGGTGGATGTTCCGTATGTCTGAGTGCTTTTATAGGCCAGGCCCCAGCCAAGCACTCTGCAAGCAGCATCTCCTCACTCCTTTCCCTAACCAGTGGGACAGATGCTGTTGTAGTCCCACTGCTGATGAATATCTTGTGCTCAAAGAGATAATGTTGCTTGCCCAAGGTCACAGCGCTTGTTATGTGGAAGGGCTCAGACTTAAACCCAGGTGGCTCTGTCTCAGAGCCCATGGCCTTGACCACCACAGCACACACTGCCTTCCCAGCCTTCCTGCTCCTCACCACCCTTCTTCGCCTCCTCTTCTCTCAGGCAAACACACGTATGTGCACATGTGCTTACACGCACACACTTCCCACCCTCTTGTTCTCAGAAGCCAAGCTAAGCAACCCTGAGACTGCTCCAAGTCTCACCACCTCCCTCCTTCCCCTGACAATGCTCTTTCAGCCCATAGGTGATTCAGGCTACAAGTAAAGTGAGGTGCCAGGCTACCACCAAGGATATCGCTGAGTGCTCCAGGAAAAAGGGCATTTGACTCAAACTTTGACACATGAACAGGTATATAGCCAGAAAGCTGAGAAGAATGCCTTTCCAGGAAGAGTTAGCTGCCTGTGGAAAGTGGGGGACTGAGCTGCTGTCCTGTGCTGGCTTAGATGCACCTCTGCCCTCCATCACACCATCCCCACAGCCCACTTCCCCTCTGGGGCTCCTGCCTCAGCCCAAAACACAGGCAAAGCCCTGGCACCTGCCCACTCACCGTCCAGACTGTCACCAACTCCTAAACAGAGCTCACCTCTGCCCACCTTTGCACCCCTTCCTTCCAGCACCTACCCTGTCCTGGACCATCATCATAGCCTCCTAATAGCTCCCCACACCCACAAAGGCTCACCCTCCACCATCCAAGCTGCTCTCGCAGAGAAGCCTTCAGTTCTGCAAATCAGATTGTAGGCCCCCTGTGTAAAATTCCTCCCTGGGGCTCGGCTCCAACAGCTGCCCTGACAACTTTCTTGATGCCCCAGATTGGATCAGATGCCCAGTGACGCACAGTTCTTTTCCTCCCTATCTCTCAGCAAAGTTTGCACCTAAACTCTCATGTCCATGGTGATTTGGTTTGAGACCTAGAGCGGCAAGCAGGCAGTCGCTGCCTCTGCCCCTTCCCGGGCAGTCCGCACGCAGCAGGCCTGCACGAAATCTCTGGGAGGGCGCGCAGGGAAGAAGAAGCACCTGGGGGTGTGGTGGAGATATAATACCTGTGGGAGGATGGGGTGGAGGGACAGATTCCTGGGGGGCCTCCAGTGCTGTGTTGAGGAATGAGAAGAAGGGGGACACAGAGATGGCTTTGGCCGTCTCCCTGGCACAGGTCGAGTGTATGTCTTATTTTTTCCTGGAAATGGTCAGTAGCTTTGGACTCATCACAGGGCCCTCCAGAGGGTTGGAACTGCTAGTGAAATAAGCCAGTCAAAGGAAGGTAAAGTGTTTGGCAGGTGTCTACACCTGTCCTCAAGGGCTTGCCGCCCTCAGCCAAGCGGCACCTCCACACTCTCAGCTGCCTGGCTGCCCAAGGATGCTCAAGGCTCAAGAGAGCCCTGGCAGCTGGCAAGGTGGCCAGCAGCTTCCACAGGCCCCAGAAAGCCCAGAGAGAGGGCTGGGGAAGAGGCCTCTGAGGAGGATGCTCCTGGGGCTGGGGGTGGAGGTAGATAATATGCAAGGTTGTACAATGCTCCTGATGTTTCCGCAGCTGCTGCAGAAGTGAAATGTTGGTTTCCAACGTTTAAAAATCAGGGCACGTCACTTCAAAGTCTAGGTTTCTGGCTTCTCTTGAAAAACTGCATAATCCTCCAGGTGGGCAATCACATCCGGGATGGAGGGTGTGGAGATCAAGCCTGGCTGGTGTAAGGATGGCTGCCTCCCTCCATCTCTGGCCCAGCTCTTCACATTTGCCCGTGGGCAGCGTTTCGCCAGGGGGCAGCCCCAGAGGCTCCAGGCCACGGCCTGCCAGTGCGGTAAGCCCCAGGGAAGGAGAAGCCTTCTTTCCCGTAGCTTCAGCAGAAGTCCTTCACGGACCCCCAGCAGGCTGGCTTGGACCACGTGTCCACCCTGTAACCACTCACTGTGGCTGGGAGAAGGCCCAGCCCCACCCAGGACACATGGAGTGCCCCTGGGGAGGAGGACTCCCAGAGGGACAAGTTTCTGCCACGAGAGGCTGTGGATGCGACTGGGCAGACACAGCTGATGCCCATCAGCCCCTGGAAGCGCATCTCCCCCCAGGCCCCTTACACTGCCAGTCTCTGATCCGGGCTCACCTTGGCCACCCTCAGAAGCATGGCATTGTGCCGACAAAATGGAATTAAGTGTGTGAACTAGCATTGTCTGTGCTAGGAGTGACCCCGACAAGGTGTCAGACCTGTTCATCTTCTATCTCTAAGGAAACAAAGCTCCCCGAGGGCAAGGCTGATTCTGCCACCTGCTGAGCTCCTAGCTGCCCAATAAGAGTTGATTTCTTAACCGGCAGAGATGTTGTGGGAAGAACACGGGCTTACCAGGCAGACGGACTGGCTGGAAACTGGGTGGAGAAAATTGAGATTCCATCTCTCATCAGCTGCGCCTAGGGCCGAGTGTTGGTCAGGATTCGTCTGGGAAAGAGGCCACTAGGGCATGTGGAATAGAGACTTATTATTGGAATTTGGCCTCACAGGTGTGGGAGAAGGAAGTTCTGAAGCAGGGACTGGGGGGTCAAAGGGGAAAACGGCCAGTTGATCTGGAAGCCCAGAGGGACTGCCAAAGAGGAGTTGGCAAAAGGGAACGCAGGTAGCTTCTACCTCTGGGGTGTGCCACCAAGCAAGCCTCTGTGGGAGCTGGACAAGGGGCAGAGCGAGCAAAGGCCCCCCGGGCACCTGCTGGTGGCTCTGCGTCTCGCTGTGACATCTTTGAGATCTGGGGGCTACAGCTCATGTCCACCTCCAGAGTCTCACGCAGCTCAGACCCAAGGCCAAGTGGGGAAAGCATTCTGGACAACACAGCTCTAGCCCAACCATGTCACTTCAGTGCAGCCACCATGGCCAAGTGATGGAGCCCTCTGCGCCTATGTTTCCTCATCCATGAAATGAGGACACGAACGCTTAGCTCCGGACCCAACCCGCACTCAGCACTCTTACTTACTAACAGAATCTTTGGTATTTTGGAAACTTTTGCCTTTAAGAATTTCCATCCCCAAAGTCCATGGCAGTGGCCTCCGAGGGCTACCATGACTACATTTAAGTCTGGAGTTTTAAACAGCATTAAGTAACACCCTGCAGGAATGCCAACCGAATGTCTGCCGTGCTCTGGACTTTTTTAGAACCAGGTCTCTCTGGAAGATGGAGATCATTGCTTTTCCTACCAGGCCTGCTACAGGGGTCATGTTGTTCTGAGAACGGATAGGTAGCATGTGGTTCTAAGCTATCCTGCAGAGCCAGGCACCATTTCAACCCGGGGAGAGCCTCCACTTCCTTGAGACATCACGACTCTACAGCTCCCGACTGCAATTTGCCTCCCCAAAGGGTAAAACCAAATGAACACCTTCCTCGGGAGCAATACCCAACCTGCAATTTCAGCAAGCGTCTTTCTCTGGGAACAGGCCCTTCCAGGCTGCCTGCGCAGGGCAGGAGGGAGCAGGAAAGAAGAAAGGACTTCTCTGCTGCTTGGAAAAGGAAGCTGGAGAAGTCGTGATGCCATGGCAACGCTGAACCCTCCAAAATGGATTTGTCTAATTTGCAGGTTAATATTGAGGGAAACGATATTTCCAACTTTCTCTGAGCTGTTCACACACATCCCTGAAAGCTGGTTCAGAGCAGAACTACTGTAGGTGGATGGGTTGAGGCCTGGCAGAGGGACTTGCTTTCTCAGAGATGGGGAAACTGAGGCTAGCAGAGGGGAGTGGCCAGCCCAGACTCATCCAGTTTGTCAGCAGCAGCCCAGCAAATGGGTCAAGAGGCATTTGCTCATTCCAGCAACACGTGTTCATTGAGTGTCTACAATGTACCAGGCACTCTTCTACCTGCTAAGGATAAAGCTCAGGAGTAAGGGAAGGGTTAATTGGCGGTATAGCAAACTTACAACCCAAATGTTAACTCTAGCTGCAACCACAAACACTCCTGAAGCCCTTACTCAGTGCCAGCCTTGTAGCCAGAAAATGTAGTGTACTTATTATGAAACCCGAGCACCGGACACCATTCTGGTTTCCTTTGTGTAGGTGTGGAAACTGAGGCCCTGGGAACCATGGGGGGTCTCCACCATTCTGCTATATCTCCGTCCCCACACTTGGCTGGAGTGACTGAGCTTGGGCAGAGAGAGCCCAGGGAAGCTAAACACAATGGCACTGGGGTCTCTGAGAGAGGAGAAGTTGAAAAAGAGTGCTAGAAACACGGGAGCCCAGGCAGCAGGCCCCACAGCCACAGGAGGCTCCTGGGGCATTGAAAGTGCACTGGGATGCAGGGCCTACACTGCAGAGAGATCTAGGTTCAAAGGTGACCCCTCTGAGTCTCAGTTTTCCCATCTGTACAATGGGGACAATATGGTGGTGTAAAAGTCAGAGGAACAATGTCCATGAAGGTGCCTGGTTCTGTGCTGGCTCAGAGGAAGCACTTGCGAACCAGAAGCTTGATGATGTTATGTGTCAAAGGGCACAGAGTATATCCTGGGCAGGGCCTATAATGCAGTGTGTTCTGGTGCATTCCATAGACACTTCCTTCCTTCTCCTTCTTCTGGCAGAGGTAGCCAGGCAACTATTGCCCAGGGGTCAAACACAGCCCTTGCCGTGTTTTCCACTGGAGGAGATACATATGAAAGGTACACAATGGCCATGGCAGTCCCGTGAGAGAACATGCAACCATCATGACCTTCCCAGACTGATTCACAGGGAAGAGTGATGGTGACA
Source organism: Arctocebus calabarensis (assembly GCA_963573935.1). Taxonomy (NCBI): domain Eukaryota; kingdom Metazoa; phylum Chordata; class Mammalia; order Primates; family Lorisidae; genus Arctocebus; species Arctocebus calabarensis. The sequence goes on from CAUYON010023813.1 coordinate 28,679, forward strand.
ACTCATTTCCAATGCCAATTACAGTTTACACAGCACTCAGACTTTTTGGTGATCAGCACAGGCATTACTACCTTTAAAAGTCTGCTGCACCCAAAATACAAATCACGGTGGAATATCTGGGACTTGTTCATTCACCCGCCCTCAATCCCTCAATCCGGGGGGGCTGCTGCAACATGGGAGGGCCCAGCAAATGCTAAGTGAGTGGGTGGAGGTGAGACACCTGGCAGAGAAAGGCAGGGGAGGTCTGGTCCTAATTCAAAAGAAGGGGGAACACAGAGGACAAAGGTCATGAACTGGTCACAAAGCAAGGACAGGGACTAAGGCCTCTCCCAGAACCTCTGTAGCAGTGAGGAAGTCATTCATTGGCTTGTATTTGTTCTAGTCATTGACTGGGATGGTGCCCTAAGGCCACCTGTGGGCTGAGAATGTGACACCCTCCAGACTGAGGAGGGACCCAGCAGGTGACACCTGTGGGGGAGGGGGATCTACAGCTCCCAGTGAAATTGAAACCAGGTGTGTCAGCCTGTGGGCAGCCAGGCCTAAGAAGAGAGGACCCATCTGCCTTCCCACACAGTCTTCCCCTGAAAGCCTCCCCTGGGAAGCCCCAGCCTTTCATAGGGTGACACGAGTTTAGAGAAGCAAAAGCCAGTGGCAAGGTAGAGGACGGACCGGGGTCTCCAGTGAGCCGTCTTAATGATGGGGGGGAAATGGGAATATTGCGAACCTCTTTCTGAAGCTTACAGTGAAAAAAAAATTGCATTTTTTCTATCAAAATGGAAACAGTGGGTATGTTTTCCTTTTTGGATCCCTAAACTGAGATGGATCTCTTTACTTTATTTTTAAAGTAAACAACGGAATCTGTGCTTCAGATCTGGCATGCAGATGTTTTCTCTCCCCCCTCCCAATTCTGACAAAATGACCTCAAATCATAGTCCTGAAACAGCAGAGGCTTCGAACATTTAGTGCTTTTGAAACATTGAAGGGTCTGACCCTGGGCCAACCTACACCCATGGCAGCTGCGGCAGGGCCTTTGTAGTAGCTGCCTCTTCAAGATGGGGCAAGCCCTCCCTTGTTTGCCAGAGTCCACACCATTCCCAACTGTGCCCCATGCAGCCTATGTCACTCACACCCATGTCACATGATTGCCTTCCATCCTCAACACCAACCATCAGGCTAAAGAGCCAACACGCATCCAGTACCTGGCTCTGAATGCATTTCTGTGACTTTGCCAAAGAAGCAAGAGGTCTGCCTTCCTCTCACTGCTTTCCACCACTAACTGCTGGCAAAATCAGTTCACCTGAATGGATTCTGGCGCTACATCTGAGCCTCTGCTGTTTCAGGACTATGATTTGAGGAAGTCTACTTACCATCCCCAAGCCTCTGTTCCCAAAGAATTGATAAGAGGATACTATAAAAATCACAATGACAGTTACCATTAATTATCATGTTTCATGATTTGGCATCACATGGTATCAGTGGAGGCCCTGGGATTCTGGAAGGCCCAAGGTGGCCTTGGCTGGCAGCTGGGAACCTGGATTCTCCTCCATGTGCCTCTCCTCATGACTCCTTGTGCTTCCTCACAGCATGGCCCTGAGGGAGAGTCCAAGAGGCAAAGACAGAAGCTACGTCTGTCCTAAGGTCCAGCTGCAGAAGTAACCTAGTGTCACCTCCCTCTTATCCTATCAGTCATAACAAGTGTGAGTGCCCTCCCCAAAGCTTCAACAGGAAGGACAAATAGACTCCACCTTGTGGCACAGATATAGCAAAGTCTCTGCACACAAACCATGTGACGTAGGGGGCATTTTGGAAGCACAGGGTTCTACAGACGGACTTCAACAGTGCCTAATACACAGGAGACTCACAACAACGTTAGTTTTACTCCTTCATTCCACACACATTAAACACCTGTTGTGTGCCAGGCCTTAAGCTAGGAAGATGGGGTTGCTTGAAACTCACAGTTCTGGGTGAGAAACTGGCAAGGAAAGCAGCAATCAGAGGACAACATGGTAACTGCTTTACAAGAAGAACACGTTGGAATTGGCAACTGGACCAGTGTTTAGCCTGGGAGATCCGCTGCCTCTCTTGGGAAAGAAAAATTCTTTTTCACAGGGGTGTTAGGCTGGCAGCAGGCTTGCCACCACCTGGATTCTGCCAGCACCCATCTCACTATGGCTGAGGAGAGCTTTGCCGCAGATGAGACCAAGTGCAGAGAGGCACAGAGCCGGGAGACACGAGTGAGACTCCTGAAAACTCTGGGGCTCCTGAGTCCAGCTATCGCTGGCCTTTGCCTTTGAACTTTTGGTTCTGCATGACAAGCATGCTTCCTTTTGCCTGGAGCGATCTGAATTCAGGTTTCAGTACCTGCTTCTTACCAAGAAGAATCCCTACAGACACTCTGCTTTTGAGGCATTTACACCCTAACAGAGGAGACCCACGTGCAAGCAAACAATTACGGTTCACGGGACTGTAAGGCGGAGATGCACATGGGGTATTAAAACAAGAGGGATTGGGTTAATCTTCCGGGAGAAAGTTAAAGAAGTTCTAGAATGTTCCCACATACACACACCTGGTGTTATGTATCGTGGGAGAAATGGCAGAGTCTTACGACAAAACTAGCAGATACCAGGAGATTCCATGTAATATCTTGTCCCCTTGACTAACTTCTTAAATTCAGGGGTTTTAGAGTTGGTCGCCCTGGTGTCCTCGTGACAGTAACAGAATCTCCTTAGCAAAATCAGTCTTTTAATAGACCTCCAGAGGTTAATGGGCCTGACGTATCTTTGACATTTATTGGATTTTACAAGCTAGTGGATCTGACTCAGAAAGCCGATCAGATGTTCCAAATCGATGGCCCCTTTGGGGTGCTGTCTTCCACAGAGCCATAATGAGGTGACCTTGGACGCCTGAGTCTAGAAAGAACAGAGAGAAGATGTCAGAATGGTAGGAATTGCTGAGCTGATCAAGGCCTACACAGCACCCTCAGGGTCCCTCCTAGCTCTGTGGTCTTTTGCACACGGATTTTATAATTGCACACACGTCCCATCTCACCTTACAAGCATTAGCCTCTTTAAAAAAAAAAATCCCTTTGCTCACTCAACACATATTTGTAGAAATGCTTCCTTGTAATGTTGCTTAATAAATTAACTTTTCCTGCCACGGGGGGGGGACTCATAGAAGATGGTAACATGTCCCTTGTCCTCTACCAACTAGGTTCTTATAGGGGAGATTTCTAGCCACTCGAATCCTGTTAATACCCGGTGATGGGGCTGGTAGAGAGGACCATTAAGAGAGGAGACGCAGCATGGATGAAAGGAAGCTGACTCCGTGGGCCATTAGGGGAGCCTCCTAGTGCGGAGGGCATTGTCAATAAGTTCTCAAAGCCAGGTAGGAGCTGACCAGACAGGGAAAAGAAAGGGGCACCCGCATGGGGTAGAGGGAGCTTTCCAGAAAGTAATTTGGCTATATCTGTTCAAATTTAAAATACAAATAACATGTGACCCGGAAATTTCACCTTTAAGTTGCAGGCCTGTAAGTACTAAACAGAGAAAGAGAAAAAGAGAGAGAGAGAGAGAAACAAAAACCTAAGAGAAGGAAGCAAGGAAGGGAGGGAGGGAGGGAGGGAAGGAGGGAAGGAAGGAGGGAAGGAAGGAAGGAAGGAAGGAAAAAGAAAAAGAGAGAAAGAAAGAAATTTGAACTGAAAAACAAAAATCATTACTATCAAAAAGGCTAGGCTGACACTGATATTTATTGTGGCATTGTTCACTGTGGGTAGATCAAAAGGAAATCACCTGACTATCAATTGACAAAGTACTGGTTAAATAACATGCGACACATCTATGTCTTAGAATTCATGGAGCTATAAAAAAGGCAGAGAGAGATTTCTCCAGCCACTGGCCTGAAAGAGTGCCCCTGGGACACCATAGAAGGCCTCTTCTTCAACAATACAGGGATAAGAGTAAGTCGATGAAAGTCACTAAAAAGACAGATTTCTTCTATATGTTTAAGCTTAAACCCTCTGGTGTGCAAACATTTGCCTATCTTTGCATATAAAGCCTCGGTCTTCTCACAGGGCATCATCTGCTAAGTGGAATTACATGTTACTCTTCTGACAGAGACCATTTCTATCATACATCATCTACAATCTACAGTTCTATTTCCTTTGATGCGAAGTAAGAATTTAAAGGCAACGTAAAGCAACCCGAGTACAGAACACTTCTAGATTTTTATGATCCCCTCGTGTTCAATTGCAAGATACTGCCATGACTTCCTCCCATCCTGACAGCACCTGCTTTTGTGATGTGACTTAGCCACCCCTCCTATCAAGGGCTGACATCCGTTCCCCACCCCTTGAAGCTGAAATGACCTCATGACTTGCTTTGGGAGCAGAAGGCATCAGAAGCCATGTTAGACTGCACTTGAGAGACCTTGCAGCTTGCTGTTTCTGAGCCCTCCGGGAACGCTGCGCTGAGATTACCAAGTGGGGAAGCTGATGGAGGCCACCAAAGGCTAAAAGGCGGAGAGAAGTAAACCAGGATCGTTAGCCGGCCGCCAGCACCAACTGCTGAATGGATGGGCGAGGCTATCTTGGACTTTCCAGCCCCATCATCTCTGTAGCCCCATGCAACTCTGTGAGAGAGCAACCCATAAAATCAGGAGAAATAATAGGTCTGTATCCTTCAAAGCCAATATACTTAGGATGGTTTGTTATAAAGTAACCAGTGCACCTCACATCCTTATTGTTGCCTTGATAGTAAATGCTTTTAGAAAGCCACATTTAGCACATCTTTCCTGAGCATTTAACTTAGTTTTCATAGAAACAAGATGCTCTTCCTTTTATACTCTAACTGCATTGATTTACATATATTTGATGAAATTGTAGAATTACAGTTGCAAGTACCGTGCACTTTTTTTCTGTTTACCAGAAAGCTTTAATTCCAAATTTGCATGCTGCTTCAAAATATAAAAAGCAAAGAACAAAATAATTCTAAAAAGAAAAAGATACACCAAGTAGACAAGAATAACAAGATAATAATAAAGGCGTGTCAGCACACCACAGGGTCCGGAAGCACCTTTTCCAGAGGAGTGAAGGATGCTGGGGAATCCAGAACTCTGTATTAGAGTTTTCTAAAGACAGTTTTTATCCTATTGTTCCATAAGAAAAGTTAAGTACACAACATTTTATACAATGTGACCCAATTCTAGAAATACAAAACCAACATAATTGTATGTGTTAGTATGAGCATGGAGAAAGATCCAGAAGGGTACACACCAGATTGTTATCATTGTTACTTCAAGGAACAAAAAGAGAAAAGGGAAGTGAGGGAGAAAGTGCCATTTCAAAATGAGAAATGCGCATGGCATTAAGTAAAAATGATTATATAGGAGACATGTATATAAGCACAATACAGCTCTACAATCAGTGTGTTACACTTGATAGGAACATTGAAGAAAAGACGGATGAATGAAAGATGATGGGAGAGTGAACCATTCTGAGTTCGAATTTTCCTTATTTAGTAGAGTTTTTATAAAAAAGTAGAAGAGGAAAAGCTATAATGTCAGCTTTGTGTCCTAGTGCCTTGTGATTTTTATACTAACAATACATTATTGCTGGCAATAATTTATCTCTGCTCTACGTTTGCTATTCGCTTCTTTGTATATTTTCCATAACAGGCACCACTTCCTGGCTGCTTTATTTGTATATACTTTTAGATTTTGTGGTATGATTGTAAGGTGCTCGAGGGTTAAAAAAAAAAAAAAAAGTGTTGTTTTACACAACTGGGCATCTTCAAAGTGGCTTGTTCATAATAGGGGATCAATAAATGTTTCTTAGGTGAGCAGGGAGAAGAAAGCTCACTCCTATTTCAGTTGACCAGAGGAGAGACTGGGGAGGTGGAGGGATTTGATCTTTTGACTTGCCCTGAGTGAGTGCATTGATCAGGGCACAACAGGTGACAACAAAGCCAGACACTTGCCTGTTCAAGCAGTGAGGGATGTATCCTCTCACAGAGCTGGACATCCAGAGGGCAGGCAGCAATAGTTCCCAGCATCTCATCCAGACGTGAAGTGCCCCAGAGAAAATGAGAAATGGTTTCTTTCTGTACTGCTGTCTTAGAAATAAGGAAACCTTTCTCAGAAACCCCATCAAAACTCCCATCCCATCTCATTGGTCAGATATGGGTCACATGGCCACGCCTAAATGAATCACTGGCAAGTGGAAGGGATTAGCACCATTGACTGGCTCCGTGGTCCTATTCGTGGATCAATATGTGGTCCTATTCGCATGTGACTAGCATGCAGTTTTATCACGTGGAATGTGCCAGGCAATTCCAATAGCACCTGACAGGGTTCTCCACCCTGTTGAACAAGAAGAGTCCCCTACTCACTTCTTTGAATGCCATAGAAAGGTCAAATTGCTATGAAAGTTTCTAAACAGTCCACATTTCTGTACTTACCTAATTATGTGCCAGTAGAAAATAATTTGCAGAACACTTTGAGCAGCACTAGCTTGGATTACTCAGAATCTCTTCTCCCCTGACTCATCTGAAACTCGGGTGGAGACCACAGAAAATCAGACATATGTGGGCAAGGCAGAAAGACAGAAAGGAAACAGTGTGGGCAGCCCACACTGTTCATTCCAGCACCCTCCAACTTTACTTCTGGGTGTGACCTGCTGAGGCCAGGTCTCATTATTCCATACACAACTCTGAGCACAACTCTGCACATTGAGATGGTGTCTTCACTGTATAAAGCTGCCTCTGGGTGGAAGGAGATAAGAGTCCCGTTTCCAAGGGGTATGCAAGACTAAAGCAAAGAGTCTGGCCACGGTTGTTACAGGAGGGAGAAGATTACGTAGGGCTGTGTTTTTCAACCTTTTTTTTAATCTCCCCACACATCTGAACCTATAGTTAAAACTTCTGGGGCACACTAAAATTATGGTGAGTAAGAAAAAGAATATACATACTGTGCTTTGAACTTGTTTTAAAAAGTGGTTTAATTAATGATCTTTACACATTTTTGCAGCACGCCTGCAATGCTTTCACAGCACACTAGTCTGCCGTGGTACACTGGTTGAAAATCACTGATTTAGAGCTATCTGGCCGGAATAAGTTGGGACCGGATCGTCTGTGGCTCTGCTCTAGGCCCACTTTGCTGACCCAGGCACCCAGGATGGTGGAGCAGCCTTATCTGGAACAGTGCTAGTTTTGTGCCAAAGGAAAAAGAATATAGGAAACCACAGGATGATTCTTTAAGCTTTGTCCCAGAAGCAACACTATTCTGGGCTGAGATGTTCCTCTCACACGTCATTAGCCTTTGTAAGTTCGTTGACCAAGACTGAAGTTTAGCCCAGGGGACTAAGGAATATTTTTAAGGTCTCATGGTCCCACCTTCCTGAGCACAACCCATGTCTGTGAAGAATAGTTATCTCCCCTGTCACCTAGAGTGGGCTCCATTGATGTTTTGAGCTGAGTCTCCTCACTAAATAGATGCTCCGAGGTGACTTTGCCCAACTAAATGAACACAGAGGTGGGAAAGGGGGTGGGGCTGTGTTCCAGAAGCTCCGTGGGCTCCTTCTGCACAGTTAAAAAACATTCTTACAATAAACTTCTGAGAACAGGCATAACAGCGGAGGAAACTGAGGGTCAGAAATGGTAAATAACTTGCTCTAACTCTTAAAGCTAGGAAAGGTGATGATAATAATTTATACTGTTTGTGATTATTTATACTGTTATCAGTGTTATGAAAATAGCTGCCTTTTATCAAAAGTCACTCTCTGGCCTGTACTATTAGATATTTTACCTGGATAATCTCACATTTCACAGAAAACCATATGACAGAAGGGCTTTCATTTTGTTTGTTCTATAAGTGAAGAAATTGACGCAGAGGAAGGTAAAGAACGTTTTCAAACTTACCAAAGAGAGGCAGAGTCCAACGCAGACCCCAGATCTGGGAAAGCCTGGAGCTCATCCTCTTATCCCCAGAGCACACCCTCTGCCAAGGAAGAGGGCACCAAAGCCTCCCAGACCATTAGGAAGGACCGAGGAAGGGCCTCCGCTGCCAGCTGGAGAGAAGAAGAAAGGACAGCCCGACAGGGACAGGCGAGCAAGGACAGGCCGAGGGCCGTTTGCATTCTGGCTCCTTTCGGAGAAGACCCCTGTGTGTCTTCTCTGTCATTTTTGTTTCCTAATCTCTTGGCCTCAGGATGCTCCGGCTGAACATATGTTGTTTTTCCTGCCTAGAGTTCCTCCTTTTGAAAATAGCACCCCATTTTTCTTTGGTGCTGCTCGTGTCCATGGCTGTGTGATCATCCTGGAGCAGGCGTCTTTCTTTTGCACAGAGCCACTTGTGACTCATGTGAGTTATAGATACGCCCGGCAAGGAGACCTACTTGCCATGGGAGGAGAGAATAAGATTTATTGGGGGACCATTGGCCATCCCTTTCCAGGTCCCATGGTGTAAGAGGTCAGAGGGTACCAGGGAGAGGCTGGGCAAATTTGCCTAGAAGCCATGGTGGTCACTGATCCTTTGTTTGGGTTGCTCATTTTAGGGTAATTCTCCACCTCCTGAGCTTGCATGGTAAGGAGAGACTCCCGCAACCACAAAGGCTGAAATTCACTTCCCAGCCTTGTAGCTGGGAGCTGGCACATGGGCTCAGCTTCTCTAATCAGACATGCCCCCCAGAACATTGATGTGTGCACTAGGGACACAGAGAAGCAGGGACAGCATGGAATTCATTCTGGCAAAGATGGTGGCTGTGTGCTGAGACAGGTCTGCCGAGGCAGTGTCAGCCCCTGGATCTGGGCCCAGTATTGCCAATGGTGCAGGAGGTAGTGTCTCTGCCCAGTGGAGGCACAGTGGTGTCTTCAGAGGTGGTCTGAGGTGGCTTGGGATATTGTTCCTTCATGAGTGACCTCCAAGCCTGGGTCTCTCATCCTCTCAAAGACTCTGGAAGCTGCACAATAAACATCCTTTAAGAAATCTTCTCTGCTTCGACTGTCACCTACATGAGGATCTGACCAAGGACAGAGAATGCATAGCCATGCAGAGGCAAAAGGATATGGTACTGACGAGGCTCTCCACGGCCCACTTCGCTGTCTTCTCTACCTCACCCCTGGAGGTGGAGAGTTTCTTCCACAATTCCAATGGGAGGAGTAGGGCCAGTAGAAAGATGCTGAACATTCTGATAAATGAGGCAACAGAGGGCTTCAGTGCACCTGTTAAAAAGACAGGTGACCTCTTTGGGGCCTTACACTGGGGAGAAAGTTATTCCAGTTACTCTTCAATGTCTTTAGAGGTGAAATTCAAATGTGTGCTGTTAGTTGAAGGAGGAGGAGGGTGTGGACTCCCATCACTAAGGAGCGAATGAATTGATGTCTGACTCCACCATTGCTCCTGGTCATTTGCGTAAACTGAAACCAGGCCCTTCAGGAAGGGAAGGACAGAGTGATAATGGGGTTCAAAGACTCCCTGCCACGGGCCCCCTTGCTCCATCCCCTTCTATTGCCAGCACATGCCACAAAGTCAGGCTTCCAGAAAACCGTGCTTCACAAATACAGGCTCTGGGGAATTCCAGACATTCTGGGAGGCACGTGGTCAGCACGCCCTGTGTTCCCACTAGGAAAACCCTCGGCAGGCTCTCCTGGAATTCAAGTTATTTGCCCGTAGGTTGTTCTGAAATTTCCAGTGGAGAATTGGGGTCTTAATTCAGAGAAGCTGAGTGTATACATTTAAAATGCCAATGAGCAAAAAGCTGATTACCAATATGCCAAGAGAAAGGCAGGCAGCCCACGCAGAAATCTTCAGCTCTAAATTTACAACCGCAGCCAACTTCTGATTTCAAGCTCTCCTACAAGGCCGAGGTAGGGGGGTTCTGCTTAGAGACTGGGGGGTTTTGTTTGTTTGTTTTATGATGAAAGTATTCTAAAATGAATTATTCTGATGTCTGCACCACTCTGTGAATAGACTGAAAGGCGGTTTCAAAGGCTGGATTGTGTGGTATGTGAACGATCCCTCCATACACATGTGACCACATCACATATGAGGAGCCCTGACAGCGCTGGGCAGGGTTCGAATTTCAGCCCTTTCATTACAAGCTTCAGGATTTGAAGTCTTTCACTTACTCTTGCTGAGCCCTGGTTCTTCAATCTCCAAAATAACAAAATGTGATCAAATCATAGTTATGTGATGGAATCAACACACATGGGAAACAAGAGCCCATCTGTGACATTGCCTGACCCTCAGAGCACACTCGGTGAGTGTTCGTGCCTTACTGAGTCCCACACTGGGCACACAAAGACAAATCAGACTTGGCCCCTGCCTTCCAGGAAGAAGCAGTTTAGGGTGGAAGGCAGACAGAGGCATCATAGAATCATCAGTGCTATGATTCAGGGGCAAAAGCCATGCAGTGGGACCAGAGCATACAGGTGAGGCAAGCCAGAGGGCTCAGGACAGAGACAGCTGCCCTGACCCCCAGGCCCCCACGTCCCACTGCGTCTGTCCTGTCAGCATCTCCCTTTCCTCCTGGTGCTGTCTGAATGTGTCCTGTTCCTTTGTCTGAATACTCCATTGCTGCCGTCTCCCTCCCACCTAGACCGACCCCTCCATAAGAGCAGGGACCTTGTCTTTCCTGGGCACCATTGTATCTCTGGTGGCCAGACAGTGTCCTGTGCTTTGTGGACAGGAAGCATTTGCTGAGTGAAAGAAGGCATCAAGATGAGGTTTGGAGGGTGAGTAGGAATTAGCCAAGTGGAGAAGCCAGAAAGGCCGTTGCAGGCTAAGAGCATAGCAGCAGCCAGGACACCAGCGCCCTCGGCTCCAGGAGTGAGGAGAGGAGCTGGAAGATGATGTGGCAGGATGGAAGTGGACTCATGGAGTCTCCTGGGCGGGACTTGGCTCTCCTGCCAGGGCTCTAACTACTACAGAGATTCCCCTCTCGCTGTTGGCTTCAGTCTATGAAAAACCCCCACAGATCCTGGTAGTCGTGCTGCGTGCAGCTGGTGCATTTCTATAGCAACCGTTGCCATGGCACCAGAGGCCTGGATTCCACTTCTGGCTTTGCTGAGGCGCTGAGCTCCTGTCATGGACACCTAAGATCCCCAAGCAGTTTTCATCCCACATGGTGCAAAAGAGATGTGGATGGGGCCTTACAAAGAGGGCTGTGGCCAGGGTGCAGGGCACAAGGCCAAGGGTTAAATAATACCTATGTCACAGTTGATGCATCTGCCAAAGGTGGACATAGGCCGAGCATTCATGAGTGATTCAAATTTGCCGTACATTGAGTTGCTCAGATGGGAGAGAGGGGTTGGGTTTGAATATGCAGCAAGCTCTGGAGCAGACAAGTCTCAGGGTGGGCTGCCTGGGAGTAGCTTGTGCCCTGGGCAGGAGGCCTGGCAATGAAAGCGCAAGGCCCCCAGACCTAGGCTACTCTGAGCCTCACTCTTCCATTCTGTGAAATGGGAAGGATGAAAGCTGATGCTATCAATGCATTTCAGATATCAGAAAAGTGAGCCCAGGGCCTTGCATCTGGTAGGCACTTAATAAATATTTAGTGAATGAATTAACACATGATATAAAAAAGTAACATCACCTTTCAGTCAACAAAGCTACGAGGCCCAATCCCCTTCTCTCCTCCTAGCTCACATTCTGTTCAGACCACACTCTATTCCGTGGCATCAGCTTCGGCTCCATCTCCTCCTCTCTGCCAGGTGTCAGAAGACCTCTCCCCATGGAGGCTAAGTTGAAGAAAAATCACATAGTCCAGAGTCACAGACCTGAGTCTAATGTAGCCACTGTGAGGTGCCAGCCTCATGACCCTGGGCACGTTGAGTCACTCCCTGAGCCCCGGTTGTACACATCCTTGCTTCTATTAAGATCCCTTTGGTCGCAAGACTCAGAAACCCAACCAGGCTGGCTTGAGCCCAGAGGAGGGTAAGGTGAAGGTTGTGAGATTCAGCAAATAAAAATATAGAATGCCCAGTTCCATTTGAATTTTGGAGAAAGAACTAGTAATTTTTAGTATAGATATATACCAAACATTGTATGGCACGGGCCATACTGTTGTATTATTTCTAATTTAACTGGGCAATGTGTTTCCTCTGACAACCCTAGGTGGGGTGGATACTTATCAACTCATGAAACGAGCTAGATCCAGAAATGCAGGGGACATGCTAAGGATTCTCTCTCTCCCCCACTGCCATCTCTGGGCTTTGCTCTCTGCAGCCTCAGGGAGGCTCATTCCTTGTGGGGCAGAAGTAGCTGTCAGCTACTCCCTGGTCTTGGTCATTCAAGAGACTTCCTCCTGCCATCTCCCTCCCATCCTACACCCACACAGAGCTGACCCTGCCCTAAGGACAGCCCTTGTCCACCAAGCTGCAGTTGGCTGTTTGGGCAACTCTTTAGAGGCCGCCATCCAAAGCCAGTTCTCCACACCTGAACCACTTTGGCTCCGATATCAGTTTCCTAATTTGTGCAATTGCAGGACTAAAATAACCCAGGCTTGCAAACTCCAATGACACTAGGGTTTGCACTGGGACTTTAAATTAATGGGGTCCCAGAGATAGCAACCCTGTTTAAAGGGAGCAGGGACTACTCAGCCCTTGTTCTGAGCAGGCCTAGGAGTCCCAATGCTTCAGACTCGTAGAGGAAGAATCTCTCATTTTCAGTGGTAGTCCCACACTGCAGTCTTGTGCAGGGCTTCTCAAAAGTTCTGCTGGAAACCACCTGCAGAGAAATACTTGGGTGGAGGAGACTATTTAAAGTGCAGATTCTCGGCTCGGCGCCTGTGGCTCAGCGGGCTAAGGCGCCAGCCACGTACACCTGAGCTGGCTGGTTCAAATCCAGCCCAGGCCCGCCAAAGAACAATGACAGCTGCAACCAAAAAATGGCCGGGCGCCTGTGGTCCCAGCTACTTGGGAGGCAGAGGCAAGAGACTCACTTGAGCCCAGGAATTGGAGGTTGCTGTGAGCTGTGATGCCCCGGCACTCTATCCAGGGTGACAGCTTGAAGCTCTGTCTCAAAAAAATAAAAAAAAAAGTGCAGATTCTCTGGCCCCGTCTAGAACCTCTGGAGCAGCACCCAGGAATCTGCATTTGAGAAGACAGCTTCAGATGATGTTTATGCCCACTAAAAAGTAAGAACGGCAAATCCTGGGCTTCCCATTGCAATAGGGACTCCCCTCCACGTGCACGCATTACAATGGGATGAAAACAGCTTTGTGGGCAGGAGCAGCCAACTCCCAGCCGCTGCACCAGCTATGTCTGTACAACCTAAAGGGAAGGGGTTGCCATTCCCATGTCACAGATGGAAATGTGAGGCTCCGAGAGGGGATGTGACCTGCCCAAAATCACAAAGCTGTCCATGGAGGAGCTAGTTCAAACCCCAGTCAGAGTGACATCAGAGCCTTCTGGGAAGATTTCCACCAAGCCAAACCGTCTGGCCACAAATGGAAACAGAAGAAAGGTAATCACGGTGCTGAGAGATGCCTGATGTTTGCTCTCGCCTCCTGAAACCAGCGCAGAGTAGAGCGGCTGGTCCCCTGTGGTTGGGATGACGACACATAGGGCCCTGGAAAAAGAGGGGGGAGGGAGGTGACTTTGATAAGAGGAGATGGCCCTTGGGGACAGGAGAAGAGCCTCTACCACCACTGACAACCTCAGCTGTGGGGTGCTGCCACCTCATCAGGGGCCCACAGCATCTCCCAGGAGCTCCCGCCACCCCCACAGGCCTCCGCCCCCTGCCCTGCCAGCTGAGCTGAAGCATTGTAACTGTAAAGTCTTAAATCACGAGAAGTCGGTGCCCAGGGCAGCTGGGGTCCCGGGGCACTTCGCTGTGGTCCCCATGTCTCTGACTGTATTCGGGGCACACACGTGTCATCCAGCAGTGTGTCAGTGGGGGACAGGTGCAGGGTGAGCACTCGCTGGGTACCCACTGCCTGCCCTGCTCTGCTCACGGCACAAACCCCAGGAATGTCCCGTGCACTGTTCTGATAGGATCAAAAATGCCTACTGCCAAGGTGCTGGGGACAGGGCAGGAGAGAGGTGACCTTCACCTGGGGAGAATGCAGGGCAAACTTTGCGAAGGAGGCAGCCCTGGAGCTGGACGGGAAGGTGTGTCAGATGGGAAGCCACACAGATGGCAAACCAAGGGCATTTCTCTGTGGCGACACTGCAAGGCAATGGTGTGATGCGGCTTCTAGTCAGTCCTGCCAGTTCTCTCTCCCTGACCCTTCCTGTTGGTCTCGTGTAAGCCCAGCTCTTCCCGAACCTCCCTCATTCCCGGGAACCCCTCCTGGGGCTCTTACTTACTTCGCCATTTTCTTTACGTCCACTCACTGACTTTTATTTTGTAAAACTGATGTGAAGAAGAGTCTCTGTCTCACTATGGTAATTGGAAAATAGGTTGCCATATAAATAGATGGTCACCGTAAAAATAAGAACAATGAGAGCAAAATAATGCTCCTGAAATGCAGCCAGGGTCTGCTGCCCAGAGAGACGCTGAGACTGCAGCCTGCTCTCTGTCTGGTGGAGGAAATCGCAAGTGTTAAGAGGTATCAACCTGAGAGGCCCGGGGAGAGGACTAAACCAAGAGAAAGAGTAGAACCTCTGTAAGCTGACCACCCAAGGGACTGTCACAAACTGATCAACATATGGAGGTGGTGGACCTGAGGAACTAGGACTTAGAACACGTGGTGCACGTCCCTCTATGAAAACCAGGTCAGCTTAAGGAGGAGGTCGGTGTAGGGAGATGGACAACTACAGAGGTTCTACTGGGCTTAATCATGGCCAAGTATCAATGGTGATGTTGCCATTATTATTCCCATTTTACAGATGAATGAAAACTGAGGCACGAAATGGTCAAATGCATGACCAACAGCAATTCTATCCTTTGCACGTACTGGGTTCCTATACACTCCCTAGCTCATTTATTTAGTCACTCAAACGTTTTTTCAACAGATATGCATTGAGTGCCCCCTAGGTTTCCTTTGATTTCAGTAAAACAAGACTTACTCCATTTTAAAATAGCCTCTGCTATTTCCAGCTTCCTGCACACTTTGACTCAAATCTCTGTGCTTCCTGCAACCTCAGCGGCCTTCAGATTGCCTTCTGTGGCTTTGTCACAGTGCACCATCCACCGGATTCCCCATGGGGACCCAGGCCTCAAGACCTAGAATTCGCTGCACTACAAGAATGCTGGTTCCCGATGGCTCTGCTGAGACTTTCTCTGAAACTTGCACGAGACTAAGAGACCTGTGTAGCCTTAGAGGACAGCTGGTGTCCAAGGAATGGTCACTGGGGAGGAAATAACCTGAGACCCTTTGTTTCTATTCAAGTCAACTCCATAGGGCCACTCAGCTCCTGGGCTCCCCAAAGACCAGCCGAGGCCTCTATTGCAGCTGTGTCACAGCCCAACTGCCTCTCACCCTTCACCCCTCATGGATATGCTTCCCAAGCCTACTCCCCAAAACACCAGCTGTTTCAGACTCTGTTTCCGGGAAAATTCAACTTAAGACACTTCCCAAAGGCACTTGTCTTCCTTCAGAACTGCCACGGCTCGCGTCTCCAACAGCCCCTTCCCAAAAGCAGAGGAAGCCTGGGTGCATAAAATCCTCACAAAGGGCCTTGGTGGCACCAAAGCCCCAGGGTCACCTCAACCTCCACAAGCTCTGAAAGCATCGAAGGTTGCTGTGTTTCTTTATTTATATGTTTTACTACATTAGCTAATTAGCTTTCTTCCCAGGCCCATTACTGTTTCCTCAAGTGTATCGTGGCCTCAGCTCTAATGACAGGCAGTCACTCAACCCAGCCGGGAAGATGTTCTCTTTCAGTCCCGCAGGGATCAGTGGGGAAGAAGAGAGGAAGGAGAGGGGAGATTGGATTACGGGGTGTCAGGGAAGGGTCATTGCTCCCTCTACCACTTTCTGCTTTTGAGCGAGGAGACGGTCATTCTACCTCCACCCCTGTAGGCAGCAGAGGAGGGTCCCCATGGTGAGGGGTCTCCCTTTGCCTTATTCCAAAAAGTCCCATCTTTAAAAAGGGTCTACATCTGCCCTAGTTTTGACCCTAACATTTCTTAAACTTAATTGCAAATTACTGTCTCAGCAATTTTGTGGGTTTCCTAATCTTGCCTAAATCCAGGAATAAAGGCAGAAAACAAATGGAATTAGACCCTGCAGTCTACAGGAGCAATTTGGGACGTGGATGTGAGGCTGCAAGGGTTCTCCTACTCAGCAGGAAGTGGGCAGCAGAACTCTGCTTAAAGCAGCTCCGGGGTGGCCAAGTCCAGCCCCTGTTCAGAGCCATGAAGGAACCAACTGGCCTTTAAAGAATGGAGAACCAGAGTGACATTGGGCCTACTCAGCCTGGTCTGTCATCACCCTCAAAGGACACCACGTCTGTTTAGTGAGTACCTACTCACTATGTGCCAGGCCATAAACTAGGTCAGCAGCTGTCAAGCTGTCAGGCCCCAGGACCCCTCTACACTTAAAAATTACCAAGGACTAAAAAGAGTTTCTTGCTTCTATGTAAGACACAAAAACTTAAGAATTACATAACAGTTGATCGATTCACTCATCTAAAAATAACAATAATAAATTCATTACATGCTAACATATATTTTTTATGGAAATAAACTATATTGTGCAGAATAAAGACATTTAATGAGAAGCAATGCATTGTGGTACATATCTACAAATCCCTTTAATGTTACACTTAATCAAAGATAGATCGCCATGTCTACTTTTATGTTCAATTTGGTGCAATGTCTTGTTTGGTTAACAAAGATAAAGTCAATCTGTTCTCATACAGGTATGTAGCTAAAAAAAAAAAAGAGAGAAGTATTTTCTTCTTTTTGACTTAATTATGTACATTTTTCTTTGATACTACACCAAAACTTGACAAGTGATTAAGGATTGTTGCAGGGGAAAATCCAAAACTATGTTAATTAACTTTATCTACTCTGTCATATTAAAATGCATTGGTCTGTCTTACCCAGGAGTAGGGAACCTGCACAGTTAAGGCCACATATAAGTATGGCCTTCTGACTGAGTCCAAATTTTACAGAACAAATCCTTTTATTTTTGTTCATCTTTCATATGTTTATTTTATTTTTTAAATGAATGTATTTACTATACTAAAGAATAAAATAAGTTTCAACAAAATAATCCTCCCAGATTGACCTGCACAATTAGGACATTTGTAAGCCATGGGGCTTAATTGATGGCTGCTATGCTCATGATTTAGTTCTAGCTTCCCTTACCTGACTGTTGCTACTACCACATAAGGGTGGTTATGGGGGTCAAGTACACAGGTCTATTATCAGCTTTTGACAACAGTGCACTGTGTTAATGTTTGAAGTAGGATTTATGAATAGTTGCACAGCTCAATTGAAGTTTTAAATTCTGTTTGATTAACAGGCCATCATCTCAAAGAAGACGAAGAGAATGTGGAAGGAAGAAAACAGATTTTTTAAATGAGGATTAGGAAATGCAATATTACTTTCTTTCTGCTAAAGAGAAGATGATTTGTGTGATACTGTAATATCAACCTACAGAAATACAATGCTCATCAGCACTCTAGCACCCATAAAGACCACAAATACCTTACAAGGAGAGGTGTGAAAGGTCGTATTGTTAATATTAAAAGATGAGAAGCAAAAGTAAAGACAATTCCTTCAATCAGTAACAAAACTACTGGAAATAATGCCAATGAAGCAATTTATAAAGTAGCTTATGTACTTGGGAAAATAGAGAAGACAGTCAGTGATGTAGAAATTGCAAAAGAATGCATTGTTGAAGTTGTAGGATTCTTAGATCTCAATAACATGTTTAAGTACAAACAACTGACTCTTTCAAGGAGAACCATAACTGACTGGCAGCATGAACTCTCTTTCAGCTAAACAGAACTTCATGTGATACTTCAAAAGGAAAACATATACTATTCAATCACTTTGGATGAATCAACTGATACTATTGACGTGGCTCAGGTTTTATGCTTTATTCAGGTCATAACAGAAAATTGTCTTTGCTATGAAGAATTACTAACTTTGCACACTCTTACAAATACAACATGCAGAATAGATATTTTCAATGACTGTCAAGATAAATGTCATGTAGTGAGTTTATGTACAGCTGGTGCACCTTCCATGACAGGAAAACATGAAGGGTTTATAGCACAAATAAAAAAGTATTAACAGATCTAGATGCTCTCATCTCTTTTCATTGTCTCTTGCCTCAGTAAAATCTCTGTGCTAATGCTACTATTTGAGGTAACACTTTGCAACAAGTTGTAAGTATCATTGACCATATTCCTGCAAACCAGCGGCATCAGTTTTGTAACATACTAAAGTTGAACAATGAGGTATTTAGTGTAAATTAGTGCACATTCTAAAGTGTTTTGGCTATCACGGGGACAGATGCTAGCCAAAATTTTATAAATTTTATAAAGAACACAATAAGCGAGAGGAGGAGGCTGGGTGGAGGGAAGGGATTTGGTGGGATCACACTTACGGTGCACCTTAGAAGGGTACAGGTGAAACTTACTAAATGCAGAATATAAAGGTCTTAACACAATAACTAAGAAAATGCCATGAAGGCTATGTTAACCAGTTTGATGAAAATATTTCAGATTGTGTATGAAACCAGCACATTGTACCCCATGATTACATTAATGTACACAGCTATGATTCAATTTTAAAAAATCAAATATTTTAAAAAAGAAGAACAGAATAAGCAATGTGAGCTATTGAAAGATTTTTACAGGAATGCAGCATTTCTGTGTGAAAGCACGTCACATCAAAACTACTTGAATATTTCTTCTCAAGGCAAAACTAAGTCCATATATGATATGTGACAAAAAAAATCCAAGCATTTACCTTTTTTTCAAAACACTTCTTCAAAAGGAAATTTTCATTTTTCTTTTTATTATTGAATCATAGCTGAGTACATTAGTGCAATCAAGGGGTACAATGTGCTGGCTTCATATACAATCTGAAACATTTTCATCAAACTGTTTGACATAGCCATCATGTCATTTTCTTAGTTGTTGTATGAAGACATCTGTATTCTGCATTTAGTAAGTTTGCCTGTACCCTTTTAAGATGCACCATTTACCCTCCCTCCCTTCAAAAGGAAATTTCAAATGATAATTTTCCCTAGTTAGCAAAGGGTGTGGATGAGCAGGATGATATATGCTAATCATTTAATAAATACCAAGCTGTTATAGACCCCTTAATTGGAGAATACAATGAAAAGTTTACTGACTTTGAGAACCATGACATCACACTCA
>CAUYON010023814.1:0-12245 GCA_963573935.1 Arctocebus calabarensis
GATGTGCGTTCCTCGACCTTGTCTCTTGGTTCAGCTCCAAACCGTTGGCTTTCTTGCTAAATTTCTGTCCTTTAACTCTCCTTCTGGACAGGAGTGTCTGCAGAAAGCTGGCTACAGACCGCCATCTTGGCTCCTCCCCCCCATTTATCTTTTAAGGTAAGATGAGATTCTTATATGCAACAGATATCTGGCCTGAGTTTTTGTATCCAGTCAGCCAACCTGTGCCTATCTAGGGGATGATTTAAGCCATTCACATTAATTGAGAATATTGATAAGCCTGATAGAATTTTGGGTATCGAGTTTTTCGAAAGTCCATTGGACATTTTTAATCCTTTTATCACTGTGGAAGTTGGAATTTGATCAAAAGTTTCTGAGTGAGTTTCCTTTTGTGGTAGAGGATTGCACTGGTCATTATGGAGGATAGGTCTGAGAATGTTCTGGAAAGATGGTTTAGTTATGGCAAATTTCTTCTTTCTTCAACTTGTGAATGTCATTAAATTATTTAATTTCTCCATCATAAATGAAACTCTGTTTAGCTGGATACAGGATCCTGGGTTGAAAGTTATTTTGTTTTAGGAGATTAAAAGTTGATGACCACCCTCTTCTAGCTTGAAAGGTTTCAACAGAGAGTTAGTTATTCTAATGTTCTTTCCCTTGTAGGTTATGGTTTTCTTACATCTGTCTGCTTTCAGAATTTTCTCCGTCATATTAACTTTAGTGAAGTTAATTATGATGTGCGTAGGAGATGTCTTATTTGGGTTGAGTCATGCTGGGGTTCTGAAACTGTCTGCTATCTGAATTTCAGAGTCTCTTGGCATGTCTGGAAAGTTCTCTTTCATAATCTCATGAAAAAAAGCCTGTGTGCCTTGCAAAGCTATTTTGTCGCCTTCAGGGATTGCTATAAGGCAAATACTGGTTTTGTTCAAATTATCCCAGAGCTCTCTCAGAGAATGATCCATTTTTGCTCTCCATTTCTCTTCCTTATAGTTTGGGGGACTGTTCAAAGGCTTTCTCCTCAAAGTCAGAAATCCATTCTTCTGCCTGCTCCATTCTGTTACTGAGGGATTCTACTGCATTTCTCAGATCTTTGAGGACTGCAAATTCTTGTCTCAATGTGTCAAAATCTTTGGTGATTTTTTCTTTGAATTTATTGAATTCTTGAGACAACTTTTGAAATGGTCCTTGAATTTCTAATTCCAACTTTACTTCTGCTCTATTGATCTTATTTGCAATCCAAATTCTGAATTCGGTTTCTGACATCTCAGCCATCTGTTTATGAATGGGATCTTCAGTTGTGTCTGCCAAATTATTCCTTGGTCTACTCTGGTTATTCACGTTACTGGAATTTTTCTGCTGATTCTGCCCCATGATTATTTTACATCGTTTGGCTAGATGAGCAGGTAAGGAGAAGTTGGGTTGGGGGCTCCAGGAGTAGTGATTGGTCAATCCTTTGCCCAAAAGCTGGGACTGGTGTCTGTACCTTTGCCCTTAGAGCTTTGCCAAGGACCCATACAGTGCTATGGCCTGAGAAACTGGGGGACTTCTTTGTGTATTAGGACTAAATGGCTCCATCTTGTTTTAGGCTGGTCTGTGTCCTACCCTAATGAATCAATTACTTTGGGTTGAAGTCTCGGCTGGAGGGAAATACCAGCAATTAAGACACCCTGCCCCCCCCAAAGGAAACAATTGGAAAAGGAAAATGAAACTTTCCCACAACCATGCACTCAGGGTACCACTTTATTTAGTCCTCAGGTGAATGGCCCAGTTCAAGAGGTCAAAATCAATTATCTCAGTCAGCACTGGTCCCAGGTGGGAGAGTTCAAAAGGTCTCCAGCAACTAGATAGCAAGGATTTGCTGCCAGCTCAAGTATGACTCACTCCGGTGCTCTGTGAGGTCAGAAGGACCCACTCAGCAAATAAATTCCTCTGGGATGTTTGATGTCTCCTTCCTCACCTTGTACCTCTGTCACACCCAGTCACTGGTACCCCACAGGGCTGTGACCTAGTTCCCTCCAATGAGCAGATGCTCCAGGGGATTGCACCTTCCTGAGTCACAGGGAGATTTATGTCTACTCAGCCAGGCTGCCACCCTCTGCCACTATTTGTCAGGGGGAGGGTGAAGCCTGATAACCTTGGGTGCTTATTGGGGGCTGGGGCGATTTACTAAGTTCTAGCCCTGCCCCTGATTGATGTTGCTGACAGAACAGAACAACTTCACAGAATTTGTTTCTGTCCCAGCTATATTCCCCTGTGGATCAGAAGCTATTTGAGTTCACAGAAACTGCAACTCAGCCCTGTCTGTGCTGTTGCCCTGTTTTGGTGGCAATTTGTGTTGGGGCAGACGAGTCAGAGCTTACACTCAGCTGTCAGTTCCAGCCTCTGCCTGCCCAGCTTTGTCTCAGTTGTGATCCCCCGAGGGCCGGGTGCATCTGAAGATCAGTAAAGCAGTCCTATGGGTCAGCTCCACCCTGGGAGTCTGCTGTGTCTGCGCTCTGCCCAGGCTGGTATGGCCTTAAGCATACCCTTTACTTATGGGCCTGCATTTCCATCCCTGATCTGTTCTGCCAGTGGCTGCCACCAGAGCAGATGCCTGGCTTCTTCTGGTTGCCCAGAGAGACTGGGAGTGTCCTTTCAAAATATCCCTAGGGGTGTGAGCCCTATTGTTCCCACTGCTGTGGTTGCTGCTCTGTGCCTTTGGGCACTGCCACTCATGTGCGGTTCCTTCTCAGTTGACCATGTTCTCCTTATTCCTATGCTACGGAATCAGCACAGATCAGCAACAGCCCATGCCCTGTGCACACCCGTCAAGAAAATGCCCAAGATTCTGGACTCCATGGGGAACAGGGTTCCAGACCTCAGGATGAGAGTGGAGAGGAGTGCTGGAAGTTCAAAATTGCAGATAGAGAATTCATACAGTTTTATGCCTGGCAGGAGAATGGAATGCCGTGGCACCCTAGTAAGGGGAAGGAGGTCCGGTTTTTAGAGGGTCTCTCCTGTGGGATAAAATGGAAGGATATTTGAATTCTGCTTGCTTGTTTGTATGGAGTATACTATGAGCCATTCTTGTGGGGGAGGAGACTCCCATCTGCTTGGTGATGGATTTTGTACCTTTTGTTTGTGTCCTTGGGGTCACAGCTCACCTCAGCAGGGTTGAGGTGCATTCTTCAGCCTTCTTTCTCTTGGCTCAAGTCAAACCATAGGCTTTCTTGCTAAACTTCTGTCCTTTAACTCTCCTTCTGGTTGGGAGCCTCTGTGGAAAGCTGGTTCCTGTTGGCCATCTTGCCTCTGCCCCTTGGTGTTACTAATTTTAATTTCAGTTGTTCTAGTATTATGTAGTGCCATCTCATGTGGCCTTAATTTTCATTTCTTTAATGGCTAATGATGTTGAACATCATTTCATGTGCTTATCTTTCATCTGCATCTTATTTTTGATAAAATGTTACTTCGTATCATCTTTCATTTTCTGATTGGATTGTTTTTGCTTTTGTTGTTGAGTTTTGAGACTCCTGTATATTTACTATACAAATAAAATCCATATATATTTCTAAATACTAGTCCTTTGTCAGACATATGCTTTCTCTATATCTGTGCTTCTCTTCCCATTCTTTTAATAGTATATGTCAAAGATAAAATATTTTAAAATTTGGTGAAGTTATGTTACTTGAGTTTTGCTTGTGGTATTAAGTCTATGAACTCTTTGCCAAACCCTATATGCTAAAGATTTTCTCAATTTTTTTCCTCAAAATCTTATAGCTGTTTATTTCATACTTAAATCTATAATTTATTTTGAATTAATATTAGTATAAAGTTTGAGGTTTGGCTTGAAATTCATTTATGCCTATGGATACCCAATTATACCAACACTATCGTTGAAAACACTGTCTTTTCACATTGAATTGCTTTTGTCAAAATTAGCTTAGCACACATGTGTGGCCCTATTTCTGGGTTCTTTGTTCTATTGATCAATTTGTTTATTCCTTAACTAATATCTCATTATCTTGATTAATATCAGGTAAATTGATACTTCCCACCTTGCTTTTCTTTTTTAAGATTAATTTAGTTACTCTAGGACCTATGCCTTTCTATATAAATTTCTAAATAAACTTTTCTATATCTATGAAACATCTTACTGAGATTTGAATATAAATTATGTTAAGCCTACATTTAAATTTATGAAGAATTAACATCATTGCTGTGATGAGTCTTCCAATCCATTAATAGTACTTTTTTCTTTTGATGTTGCCTTCTTTGATTTCTTTTACCACCACTTTGTATTTTTCTTAATATAGATTTTGCAATCTTGTTTTGTTAGGATTGTACTTAAGTGTTTCATTATCTTTGCAGAGATTTTAAATGAAATTTTATTTCTACATGGTCATAGTAAGTATAGATATGCTATTGAGTTTTGTGTGACAATCTTAACTGCTAAATTCACTTTTTAGTTTTAGGATATTTTATTTTGTAGAGTCCTTGTAATTTTCTATGTAGATAATAATGACAGTGACTTTTAAAAATGTATGTTTTTTTCCATCAGTTGTATTCTAAAGTCTTTGAGGCCCTTAGGCATTGTATATTTCTATATTATACAAATTATAAGGGCTTAATATATATTTGCAAATGAGAGATCCACTGCAATTAGTACTGTCATCTGTAAATTTCAGTGATATTTAGTAATACCTTTTGTTTTTCTAATTTTTCTTTCTTTTTCCTGAAATAGCTAATTCACAATGCATTTATCTACATGCCCAAATGCCTTTTTTTTTCTTGGAGTGCAGTGCACTTAATTTATTTAGAATAGTTCTCATTTATTTACAACTTCAAGAAAACAGTGTCTTAATATAGATTGAAATTTGGATTTAATTAATGTCATTACACAGTACTTGGATACTAACCTCTTTTAACTACCAGAGAAATGCCTATGTATCTGATTTAATTTAGAATCTTTAACAGGTGCATGGAGTGCTGAAAACAGTTTTTTCCTGGCACAGGCAATAATTAAAGTTCAAAAGCCTTGCATTGGCTCTTTTTCATAGTTCACTTGGCATTAAATGTCTTCTTTCTATGCTTGTGGTTTGGTTGATGACTTTCATAGGTATATATTTTTTATTATTACTGGTCCCCTGTGTTTGTACATATATCATATTAGTCAAGCACGGGTCATCATTCTGTGCAAGAAAACAGCCTCTTTTCCCAATCTTTACAAAAAATAATTGATGCTTGGCAGAATGTACCAATGAAAAAGAGAACAGATGTAAATGAAGAAACCGTGATTTAAGGTTAATAAGCAGAGGTAGAAATAATAGTCTCTTCAGAATATCTGGGGTACCAGCTTGGAAATTATTTATAAAACCTAATATTTACCTCCAACTTTACTGAAGCTTAATATTTTGCAAACATGTGTGATCAAAAGTTAATATATAACTTTGTCAAAAGATAGACTGATGGAACAAGATGATAAAATCTACAATGTGTTTCTTGTGTTTTGCTAAAACCCTATTAACATAATAGTAGAGGGTGGCCATACTTTATTTGTGAAGAAATATAATAGAGAAATTAAAAAGTCATAACTCAGAGATGATACTTCCTCTCCCCTCCAAATAAAACCAAGACACACTAACAGTGATTTAAATATCAAATCTTCAAGATGAAGCACAGGTCAATGAATTTGACAAATGTCTATTGAGTCTTAACAATATGCCAGGATCAATAGTAAATGCTGGATATATAAAGAAGCATAAGATGTAAGTATTCCTCTAGATTTATTAGAACAAATGACTGTTATTTATATTGCCTGGAAAAATATCTTGAAGACATGATACTCAAGTTACAAGCATTTGGAATCTAAAATTTTGAGAATTATCAAACTGAAATCAAAATGACAAGGATAAACAAAATCAGATATTCCTGAGATGAACTGACAAAGGAGTTAAAGAACAGTGCTTATTATAAACTTTTTCATTCTGAGTGTGAATCACATTCATCATATACTTTTGAAACTTTTGTCATCAGCACCTAAATCAAATGAGCACAATAATAACTTGATAATGTATGTAGCAATTTTATGTGTTAATTTCTGGATCTATTAAACCAAGACATTTTTTTTTTCAAATTGGCAAAAGGTATTATAATTGATATCATAGATTTGAATCATGTGGATTTTGATCTGAGATTGTTAAAGTCAGCTGGACACACTGGCTTTTTGTCTGTAATTGTGTGTAAATTTAGCTACCTTGGAGGCTGAGGCATGAGGACCTCTTGAGGTCAGGAGTTCAAGACACTGTTACACTCACTAACTTTATCATTAATGATTTGGTAGATGAGATAACCAGAGCAAAATAATCCAATGCCTATAGTTTTTTAACTGGGCCAAGTGAAAATAACTCAGATAAAACAGATTTATTCATTAAATCAACAAGATGTTTTATACAATTGAGTATCGAACAAAAGAAAATAAATCATAACATGTTTTCAAGAAGTTTAACAGACATCAAGGAGATAGATTGATGTGACTAAAAGTAATCCCAATAGGATAACTAAAGTATAAATAGGTATGTGAAAAAGTTTGAGAGTCCCAAGGATGGCAAAGACAGAGAAGTGTAGGAGACTATAATTCAGCACGGTCTCAAAGGTACATAGTGGAAATGAAGCTGACCCAGGCCAAGAAAATATCCTGTGCAAGAAATCTAGAGACCAGAGCTACATAGCACATTGGGAAACTGCAAATCAAGTATAGAATATATCAGGAAGTGGTGGTAATGATGAGCCCAGATGGGTAGGCACAGCTGGATGTTGAAAGGAATTTTGTGCCACCTGAAGGAATTTTGACTTTATCCTTATGGAGAGTTACTGAAAATAAAAGAAAAATAGATTGTTAGAGAAAAGTGATGGTTGATTTATTTGAATTAAATTATATTTATAAACACACTATATATTCAGGCTACATTATCATTATCTAAAATACTTCAACTGTCCTCTATCTCTAAGAGAAGTTATTTATACTGGATTTAGGAAATAGAAATAAAGTATTTGCCCATTCATTAGGTGTTTGTTTGGTTTCTTGGCTAGTCATGTTTGGATCATTTTGCTGTAGTCCAACTCGTCCTGTTTGTCAGTGATATGATCTTATATCTAGAAAACTCTAAAGACTCCTCCAAAAGATTTCTAGAATTGATAAATTCAGTAAAATCTCAGGTTATAAAATTAATATATGCAAATCAGTAGCATTTCTGTATACCAACAGCAGTCCAGGTGAGAATCAAATCAATAACTTAATACTATTTAGAAGAACTACAAACACTCATAAAATCCATCATAAATGACACAACAAATGCATGAAAGAACATCACATGCTCATGTGTCAGAAGACTCAATATTGTTGAAATGTCCTTATTTCTCAATGATTTATAGATTTAATGCAATTACCATCAAAATACCAATGCCAATTTTCACAGAATTAGAAAAACCAATTTTAACTTTCATTTGAAATCATCAAAAAATAGCCTAAATTGCTATGGCAATCTTATGCAAAAAGAACAAATCTGGAGGTGTCACATTACTCAACTTCAAATTATACTGCAAAGCTATAGTAACCAAAACAGCCTGGTCCTGGAGCAAAAATAGTAGATATATAGATCAATGGAAAAGAACAGAGAACCAAGAAATAAAATGGTATACCTCCAACCAACTGATCTTTGATAAACCAGGCAACAATATACACTGGGAAAAGGATACTCTATTCAATAAATGGTTCTGGGAAAGTTGGAGAGCCACATGCAGAAGAATAAAACTGGATCATGATCTTTCACCATACACAAAAATTAATTCAAGATAAATTAAAGACTTAAGTGTAAGACCTAAGGCCATTAAATTCTAGAAGGAAATTTAGGAAAAACTCTTTAGACATTGGATTAGGCATAGAATTTGTGTTGAGAGTGTAAAAGAAACTACAATAAAAACAAAAATAAATAAAGGGATTTTAATTAAACTAAAAAGTTTCTGCACAGCAAAAGAAACAACAGAGTAAAAAGACAATCTACAGAATGTTCATCAGGGAAATGAAAATTAAATTAACAATAAGATAACAACTTTCCCATGTTAGAGTGACCATTATTTTTTTTCTCCAAATTCCTGGTTTAATAAAGACTTATTTTGAGGAAAAAGGTCCCAAACATCAGGCTGCTCACAAAAATAACCAACAGTATCAACTTTAGAAAATAAATATTAAGACTATTGCATTAATTATTTTTCTAGAGGATGCATTTGATATGCCAACTCTTTTTCACAAAAATACATTGTTATATTTGTGTTGCATTGCCCAACATTAGCACTCTTACATGAAGTATAACACATGCTTCTAAATCAAAGCTGCTCTTAGGTGAGGAGTGAGGGGTGAATGATATTGTCTTTGCAGTTATGGAAGCAACCATTAAACTCATGTATGAATGGAAAGAACTGTACTCCCTGAAAGACAAGAGATTATTTTGGAGACAGCTGATAAAAACCATACATTATTAAAAAGTCAAAAACAATCAATGCCGGCATGGATGTAGTGAAAAGGTGATGCTTACAAACTTTTGGTGGGAATGTAAATTAGTATAACATCTATGGAAAACAGTCAGGAAATCCCTCAAAGAACTAACAATAGACCTACCATTTGATCTGGTAATCTCATTACTAGGTAATTGCCTAAAAGAAAAGAAGTCATTGTATCAAAAAGATACTTGCATGCATATGTTTATCACAGCACAATTCACAATCGCAAAGATAAGGAATCAACCTAAGTGTCCATTAAATAATGAATGGATAAAGAAAATGTAAGATATATATATATACACACACACATACACATACATACATACACTTTGGAATGCTACTCAGCCATAGAAAAGAATGAAATAATATCTTTAGCAGCAACTTGCTATGGAACTGTGACCATTACCCTAAGTGAAGTATCTCAGGAACAGAAAACAAATACATCACATACTCACTTATAAGTGGGAGCTAAGTGATGAATGCACATGGTCATACAGAGTGGTGAATCAGACTTTGGAGACTTAGAAGGTGAAAGGAAGGGAGGGGAGAGAGGGGTGAAATATTACCAATGGAGTATAATGTATATTATTCAGGGATGGGTACACTAAAATTCCTAACTTCATCAATATAAAATTCATCTGTGTAAAAAAAAAAATTGTTTGTACTACGTGAATTTAGTGAAATAAATAAAATTCACTTTGCAGTGATTTTATTTATCATGTCTCATTAAATGGGACACAGAGGTCATTCTGGACAAGCAGGGTATGGTCATATAACCTCAAAGTCCCAAATGTGCTTATCTTCTTGTAGCATGGTACACTGCACAAGGGCTTGTGGAACAGAGGGAGTCTTACACTAGACCCAGTAAGAGGCTATTTGTTATGAGAGTTGTGTTAGAGTTAGTCAGAGGCAGAACCAATAGTAGATAGATAGATGATAGATAGATAGAGGATATTTAGCAGGTGAAGTGGCTTACCTAGTGATTGTGGAGAATAAGAAGTTCCATGATAGGCCTTCTTTAAGATGGGGACATTGGGCTTGGCGCCTGTGGCTCAAATGACTAAGGCGCCAGCCACATACACCTGAGCTGGTGGGTTCGAATCCAGCCCGGGCCCGCTAAACAACAATGATGGCTGCAACCAAAAAAATAGCCAGGCATTGTGATGGGTACCTGTGGTCCCAGCTACTTGGGAGGCTGAGGCAAGAGAATTGCTTAAGCCCAGGAGTTGGAGTTGCTGTGAGTGATGATGCCATAGCACTCTGCCTAGGGCAACAGCTTGAGGCTCTGTCTCAAAAAAAAAAGATGGGGACTTTGGGATGCTGGTAGCATGGCTCAATTCTAGTTCAAAGGCTTTAGAATCAGGGAAGCTGATGGTGTAATTCTCAAAGGCTGAGGGCTTTGATTAGTATTGCTTTATGTATGTATGGTCCACTAGTGTTCTTTGCCTTTCTTTATTGCTAGTTAGTGACCTCTAGGTATCAGGTTGACGCAGGGTTGATGAATTCTGAGATGGGTACAGTTGAAGAGCAGGAAAGTGAATTTTCAGGAATCAAGACTCTACCTGAGCAGAAGGCTGAAATGACTGAGCTAGGAGGGAATTTGTGCTAAAGATGCTGATAGATTATGACAATGAGAAGGTGAAGGTCCAGAAGACTTGATGGAAGAAATGTAAAGATTGTAAATGTGGTAGCCAGGAGGAATGCTCATCATCAGTTGGATATCTTCATGTGCTTATGAGGTTGACAGGTAATTGATACAGAGTTGGAAATAAGTAAATGGGTGATCACAGACCTAGGTCCCCTTTCTGCTTTGCTACCTGTAGGCTGTGTAACCTTGGGTAAATTATTTAATGTCTCTGAGTCTCAATTTCTGTTATAAAATATGACTAAAAATCCATATCACATAAAATTATGGGAAAAACAAACAAGATATTGTATGTGAAGGACTGATACTCTAATAGGCATGCACAAAATGTCTATTGTTAAAATTGAGGAAGTCAAAAAACCATGAGGCTAGTGTGTTTTTGCATCCTAATGAAGTAAATTTTATTTCTGGATTATAGTCCATTTAAAGAGACTTCAATGGAGAAGAAATCAATACAAAATGAACCACTTTAAGTAATTATTGGTTCCAATTTGAGCAATTAAAATATTTAAAATATAATAAAGGTAAAAAATAGTCTATGTTGCTTTTACACATATCCTCAAACATATATCTGCCTATGTACACTGTCTTCATATCTGCAAATGTCCCATGTTTTAATGTGTTTCAGACAGATGATCAATGTTTTGTTATCTTCTTTGATGTATAGGCATGCAATTGATTAATTAGGTATTCTGGCTGAGTAAACCCAGATATTCAAGAATCTAATCAGGACTGTTTTTAGGTAAAACATATTGAACCAAGGCTATTTTCAGATTCCTGTTTTCAGCTACTACCCTCTTCTCTCCCAGAACTCACAATCTAGCAGGGAAATTCAGAAGAGCCCCATTGGGTGAAATTTCATTGAATATTCAGTATATACTGAAAGCCAAAGAATACTACAGTTTAAAAAGTCATCTCTAGAATATTTCACAAAAAAGCTCTTTTCTAGCTACCGCCTAGTTCCTAGGTAAGGGTTAATAGGAAATGGTGGGATGAATCCATTGGTTTCCAGCTCAAGTAGTTTTTGAAACACTGAAAGACTGATTTGTAAGTTTATGAATACAAATGTGTCAGACAGACATCTCATAAGTTTCTCAAATGGTTTGGGCTTCCCTGGGTGGGAAATGAATGAGAAAGAATGAGAAGGGTGCTGCTTTGCCTTCGTTTGTATAGTGCACAGTATCATCCTGATGAAAAATGCTGGCAAGATTCCGTGTTTCAAGAGACTCACAAGCATCAACTGCTTGAGTTTTATCTTTGGGTGTTACCATGGCTACTGATGGAAAGAAATGAAAACCAAAAGGTGACGGGAGGTAGACTGATGAGGGTGTGGAAGAAATGAAGAAAAGAATCTCAATAGGCCAGCATTTGGGAAGATTTATTGTTGAAAGTCTTGATTGCCTATCCCACTGCATATATTGTATATTCAAACATACGCTCTGAAGCCAATTACTTTTTAAAATAAAGCTCTGTAAAGGACTACACTGGAGACTGATTGTCCTGCTCTTGTGCAGGTTGCCTTGTATTTCTTTCGGGAGAAGTTAATATAGTTAGGAAGTATTGGGAAAAGCAGTCACGCACAGTTTGTGTACCTCATGTGGCTGCATGTTTGCATCCCTGGGCCTGGAACATTTCTTTGCAGAAATGGAGAGGCCTCAAGCACCCTGAGCTGGGTGGACCGCTTTTCGTTTGTTTATTTATTTATTTATTTTTAAATTATTTTTTTAAATACATGTATTTTATTATTCTTCATTACATTATTTCCCTTCCCCCGACCCCCCAGTGGTAAGACAGAATTTATTTACAGAAAAGAATACAGAAAACACTAAAGCTCCTGGTAGAGGGAGAGAATTCAAGTGGGGAGAGAGAAGTTCTCTCCGTTTCTCTCCTGGTCTTTCCCCGTCTCCTCCTTTAGGCCTTTAGTCTCAGGGTATATATAGGTGTATGGGTTCCTTGGCCAGGAAATGAACGAATACAGTCTCTTCCACTGGGGGCAAGGTGAATGAATGCATCAATGAATGGATACAGTCCATTCATGGAATTGAGGCCTAGGAAATTCACAAGAAAT
>CAUYON010023818.1:0-20218 GCA_963573935.1 Arctocebus calabarensis
GGCTTGGGTGAATATTTTATGAGGAGGACTCCCCAGGCAATTGAAGTAGTATCAGAAATATACTACTGGGACCTGATCAAACTAAAAAGATTCTGTATAGCTAAAAACATAGTAAGTATAGCAAGCAGACAGCCCTCAGAAATGGGAGAAAATATTTGCAAATTATACCTCTGACAAAAGTTTGATAACCAGAATACATAGAGAACCCCAACATATTAGCAAGAAAAGAACAAGTGATCCTATCTCAGGGTGCGCAAAGGACTTGAAGAGAAACTTCTCCAAAGAAGACAGGTGCACAGCCTACAGATATATGAAAAATGCTCACCATCCTGAATGATCAGAGAAATGCAAATCAAAACTACTCTGAGATATCACCTAACTCCAGTAAGATTATCCCACATAACAAAATCCTAAAACCAGATATATTGGCATGGATCTGGAGAAAACGGAACACTTCTACACTGCTGGTGGGAATGCACACTACTAAGCTCCTTTTGGAAGGATATTTGGAGAGTACTTTGAGATCTAAAAATAGACCTTCCATTAAACCCTATAATTCCTTTACTAGGTATATACCCAGAAGGCCAAAAATCACACTATTACAAAGGCATCTGTACCAGAATGTTTATTGCAGCCCAATTCATAATTGCTAAGTCATGGAAGAAGCTCAAGTGCCCATTGACCCACAAATGGATTAATAAACTGTGGTACATGTACACCATGGAATATTAAAGAAAGATGGAGACTTTACCTCTTTCATGTTTACATGGATGGAGCTGGAACATATTCTTCTTAGCAAAGCATCTCAAGAATGGAAAAAAAATATATCCAATGTACTCAGCCCTACTATGAAGCTAATTTAAAGGTTTCATATGAAGGCTATAACCCAACTATAGCATAAGAATATGGGAAGGGAGGGGAGGGAGGAGGTTGGGGTAGAGAGAGGTTAATTGATGGGGCCACGCCTATGGTGCATCTTAGAGGGGTACAGGGAGAACTTAGTAAATGCAGAATACAAATGTCTTCATACAATAACTAAGAAAATGCCATGAGGGCTATGTTGTGCAGTTTGATGAAAATATTTCAGATTGCATATGAAACCAGCACATTGTGCCCCTTGATTGCACTTGTGTATGCAGCTTTGATTTAATAAAAAAAAAAAAAAAAAAAAAGGCTTAGGGAGGCAATGAGAAAACACACCCAATTAACACCTGACTCCAAGGAGGGTCAGATTATTTTAAAAGACAAATTTATCACTCAAGTGGCTCCAGACATTCAAAGAAAACTCCAGAAATTGGCTCTAGGCTCAGACCATAACCTGGAGAATCTTCTTAAAACGCCCACTATGGTCTTTTATAACCAAGACCTGGAGAGAAAGGAGGAAAAAGAGAGAAAGGAACAG
Organism: Arctocebus calabarensis; assembly: GCA_963573935.1. NCBI lineage: Eukaryota > Metazoa > Chordata > Mammalia > Primates > Lorisidae > Arctocebus > Arctocebus calabarensis. The sequence goes on from CAUYON010023818.1 coordinate 1,403, forward strand.
AAAAGAATGACAGCTCTAGTAATGGCACTCCAACAAATGAAAAACTTTCAGGGGCAGAGGGAAACCAGAGGAGCTAAAAACAAGTGCTTCCAATGTGTTCAGAATGGCCACTTCAGAAAAGACTGCCCCCAGAAGCACCACTGGCTGGGCAAGTCACCTGGCCCTTGTCCAGAATGCAAAGGTAGTCACTGGAGGGTGGCCTGTCCCTGGAGGCAAAGGTCTCCTGGGACAGTGACCCCATCGGAGCCCAAACTGGACTGAGGGTGCCTGGGGCAAATTCTCATGGCTCCAGCTTGTGTCATCACCCCTCAAGAGCCCCAGGTTTGCCTTATAGCGGAGTACCAGGAGAAAAAATTTCTTTTGGACACTGGAGCAAACTTTTCTGTACTTCTCTCTAACCCTGGTCTTTTATCTCCCAAATTCATAACTATACAGGAGGTGTCTGGAAAGCCAATTACCAAATTTTTCTCCCAGCCTTCAAGCTGCAATTGGTATGACTTGTTGTTCTCTCATGCCTCCCTAATCATGCCTGAAAGTCCTGCTCCCCTTTGGGGGAGGGACATAATAACTAAAACAAGAAATTTTCCCTCCGTAGATGTAGTCATGATCAACACTCTCTCCTCTAATTCACCTTCCCTAACCCCAACTTGGGAAGTCCCCTTTACTGTTATCTTGTGTTCTTCTACAGCTGTTAAAGTTATAGGAGTCGATTCCTGCATACATCATTCACGAGTAAAGTCCTGGAACCCTCCATCTTCTACGGAGGCAGGCAACGAAGACAGCCAACCACAGACCACCTACACTTGTGAGCCAAAAGAAAGTTTGAAGTTATTATTTAGGAAACAGCAAGAAAAATCCTAATATGGTTTTCTTTTGGCATCACTGAGTAAGTGCTTCTGACCTGACGCTGTTCTACCTTTGCCTATTACTGATTATACTAATTAGATTTATGTTTTCCAGAAATGTCATCAAGCCACACGCAATAAAGATGGTTCCAGTCCATGAACCCCTGTATCACTCTCCTTCCGGAGAAACCCTAACTGCCCCCTTCTATCATTGCCCGATTCAGCAGGAAGCAGTTAGATCGAGTCTTCGCCCCTTCTCCCTAACAGCAGTTAGAGTTTCTACTTGGAGAGGGAGAATTGATGCAGGACATTTGGCACCCTAGCCAGCTCAGTGGAGCTGGCGGACCTGCTGCCTCCTCCTTGGTGGTGTTGGTGCTGCGGCAGCCAGCTAAAGAGCTAGCGGGCTGGATGACAGGCAAGGAGGAGGACCCCCAACCCCCACCAGAGGCTCCAATAGCCAAAAAGGCTGGACAACTGCCAAGGAGACACCTGTGCCTTGATGTCTCCTTTACTTTACACTTAGGATTAAATGTGGAACCCCCATTTCCTATGCCTAGGTCAATTTCTTGTGAATTTCCTAGGCCTCAAGTCCATGAATGGACTGTATCCATTCATTGATACATTTATTCAACTTGCCCCTGGCAGTGGAAGGGACTGTATTCATTCGTTTCTTGGCCAAGGAACCCATACACCTATATATACCTTGAGACTAAAGGCCTAAAGGAGGAGACGAGGAAAGACCAGGAGATAAACGGATAGAGCTTCTCTCTCCCACCTTGAATTCTCTCCCTCTACCAGGAGCTTTAGTGTTTTCTGTATTCTTTTCTATAAATAAATTCTGTCTTACCACTGGGGTGTGGGGGGGATCATGTAATGAAGAATAATAAAATACATGTATTTTAAAAAACCCAAAAAAACCCCAAAATATTTCTGTTTGTATATGAAGTAAGCACATTGTGCTGCATGATTGCACCAATGTACACAATTATGATTTAATAAAATTATTAAAGAAAAGGAATCAGAATCCACTTCCATTACTAATGGTGATGTAATGTAAGCTAATATGATGTACAGTCACTTTGGAAGGTAGTGTGATGATTACTGAAAAAAGTTAAATATATAAGTACTACTTGACCCAGCAATTATGCAATTATACTCTTAGAAAGTATGCAAGGTATATTTATATATGTGTGTGTATGTGTGTATATATGTATATATACATATGTATACATACAATTTATATGAAATACATTTTAATATATATAAGAAGTATATAGAGAAAATATATAAAACATATTTTAATATACATAAAAATATATGAGGCATATATATGAAATGAATGTATATCTACAAATCTCTTGCCATGATATTCATAGCGGTATTGTTCATAGCCCAAAGCTGGAAACACCTCAAATGTCCATTACTGATGAATGGATAAACAGTTTTGTGTTCACATAATTGAATATTAGTCATAAAATGAAGTACTCATTCATACAACATAAATGAACCTTGAAAACTTTATTCTAAGAGAAAGAAGAAAGTTCTATATGCATATTGACAAACTTGTAGAAACAGAGATTAGTGATTTTCAGGGCAATAGTGAATGCATATGGAAGCATATGGCTAAAATGTTGGCTGTTTTTACCTAGCTGAAGTTTGATTCAACAGGATTTAGTATATTCATGCAGAATTATGTAATCATCACCAGATTTAATTTTAGAAAATTGTTATCCCAAAAAGAAAAATATATTATTAATATTAATTATTACCTTATATTAATTATAGTAATAATAATAATTGTATATGACATATAGTAGTAGTAGTTGTAATTATTACCATGTGTAATTTCTTATATAATTAGTAATAGTAATATACAAACCTCATAATGCTATTTGCCTTTTAAAACAGTGTTTTTAAAAAAGGAAAAATTTCATTTTAAGGAAATAAGCATATAAGTAGGCAAAGATCTATTTACAAGGAAATAAACAAATGCATTTATTAAGATGTATTTATAAAGAAATAAAGATTTTTAACTGAAGTATAGATCTAATAGTGAATAGAAAGAATGCAAATGCCCAGTAAGATATGATTGGTAAAATTACACTACTGTATAAAGGAATATCCTAAAATTATTAGAATAACATTGTAGAATGATATTTAATGAATGAAAAATGTTTATTACACATTGTTAATTGAATATAAAGCAGCATGATTCAATAGTAGAAGTTAACATTTGTTGATTTTTTTATATGCTAGACACTATATTCAGTGCTATACATGCATTTTTCTCATTTGCTCGTCATAACAGCCCCATGAAATGGGTAATGTTAATGAGGTTAAGTGGCTTTAAACAAGGTCATAAATGTGGCATAATGGTTCTTTGCTTTTAAATATAAATAAAATTTGGCCAAGCATGGTGGCTTATAGCTGTAATCCCAGCACTTTGGAAGATGGAGGTAGGAAGATAGCTTTTGGACAGGAGTTTGAGAATAACTTGTGAGAGAGACAGTCTGTACAAAACATTTAAACAATTTTTAGATGTCTAAGTATTCTCCAAACATCCTTCCAAAAGGAACGTATTAGTGTGCATTCCCACCAGCAGTGTAGAAGTGTTCTCTTGTCTCCACATCCACACCAACATCTCCGGTTTTGGGATTTTGTTATGTGGGCTAATCTTACTGGACTTAGGTGATATCTCAAAGTAGTTTTGATTTGCATTTCTCCGATGATTAAGGATGGTGAGCAATTTTTCATATGTCTATAGGCCGTATGCCTGTCTTCTTTAGAGAAGTTTTGCTTCAAGTCCTTTCACTGTCCTTCTATGAAGCTAATTTATAGCTTTCATATGAAGGCTAAAATCCAACTATAGCACAAGAATATGGGCAAGGGGGCAAGGGAGGGGAGGGAAGAGGTGAGGTTGGGGTGGAAGGAGGGCAATTGGTGGGGCCAGACCTACGGTGCATCTTAGAAGGGATACAGGTGAACCTTACTAAATGCAGAATACAAATGTCTTCATACAATAACTAAGAAAGCTATGTTAATCAGTTTAATGAAAATAGTTCAGATTGTATATGAAACCAGTACATTGTACCCATTGATTGCACTAATGTACATAGCTATGATTTAATAATAAAAACAATTTAAAAAATAAGAAAATAATTAAAAAAAAATAAAAGCAATTTAAACAAAAATTAGCTGAGTGAGTTGGCATGCAATTGTCATTCTGCCTACTTGGGATTTTAAGGCAGGAAGATCATTTGAGCCCAGGATTTCAATGCTGCCATGATCTCTGCCTGTTCCACTATACACCAGGTTTGACTTAGAAGGAGTCCCTGTGTAAAAATACATAATTAATTTTTAATTAAAATATGTAAACGTGTTTTTATTCATAGACACAGATGTAATTAGTTGACACTGATAGTAGAATGATATTCAGTATTCTTGCTCATTTTTATTTAATTTTTATTTCAAATTAATATGAGGTACAAACTACAAACTTTTCATTTTAATTGTCATTGCCAAGGCAAAGTTCAAATTGTAGAAGAGCCTTTCACCCAGGGGGCATTCTGAACATCTTCCTGTTGTGCACATCAAGGAAGATCCCGCCAATTGCCCTCCCTCCTTCCACCAACACCCTCTACCTCCCCGTCCCTCTCTCCCCTCCCCTTGCTAGAATATATTTGTGTTTTACTGTTCATTGTGCATGTAATTGTTCATATATTGGTTTCATATTAGTACTGAATACATTGGATGTATATAATTTTTACATTGTTGATATTTTTTACTAAGAATGTGTTTCAACTCCATCCATGAGTTAAACATGATGTAAAGTCTCACTCTTTTCTTATGGCTGAATAATATTCCATGGTATACATATCCCACAGTTTGTTAACCCACTAATGGATTGATGGGCATTTGGGTTGCTTCCACAACATGGCAATTATGAACTGAGCTGCAATAAACATTCTGGTGCAAATATCTTTGTGTTAAAATTATTTTTTGTTCTTCTGGGTAGATACCTAGTATTAGAATTATGGAATCAAATGGAAGGTCAACTTTTGGTTCTTTAAGAATTCTCTAAAGTTCTTTCCATAAAGGTCATATTAGTTTGTAATCTCATTAGCAGTGTAGAAATGCTCCCTTCTCTCCACCACACCAGCATCTGCAATGTTGGCCCTTTGTGATGTGAGCTGATCTTATTGGAGTTTTGTGATGTCCCAGAGTGCTTTGGGTTTGCATTTTTCTGAGGATTAAAGATTATGAGCATTTTTCATGTTTGTTGGCCATTTGTCTGTTATCTTCAGAGAAGTTTCTGTTCAAGTCTCCTGTCCACTTATAACTGGGGTTGTTTTCTCTTTTCTTGTTGATTAATTGAGTTCTGTGTGGATTCTAATTATTGGGCCTTTGTCAGATTTGTAACATGCAAACATCTTTTCCTATTCTGAAGGCTGCCTATTTGCTTTGGTTGTATGTAGTGCCCTTAGGTGTGCAGAAGCTCTTTAACTTGATCAAATCCCAGTTATTTATTTTTGGTGTTGCTGCGATTGCCAGGGGGGTCTTCTGCATAAAATCTTTTTCTCACAACAACAGTTTCAAGTGTTTTCCCTACGTTCTTGTCTAGAATTTTTATTGTTTTGTGTCTTAAATTTAAATGTTTTATCCAGAAAGAATTAATTTTTTGTCAGTGGTGAGAGGTGTGGGTCCAGTTTCACACTTCTACATGTGGCTAACCAGTTCTTCCAGCACCTTTTATTAAATAGAGATTCTTTTCCCCAGTGTGTGTTTTTTTTGGCTCATAAAAGATCAAAAGGCAATATGTAGCTGGGTTCATCTCTATTCTTTAGATATATGTCTTCATTTTTGTGCCAGTACCATACTGTTCTGAGCACTGTAGGCTTGTAGAAGAACCTGAAGTTTGATAATCTGATGCCTCCAGTAAAGTTTTTATTTCTAAGAATTGTATTGGCTGTTTGGGTCTTTCTTCTGGTACCATAAGAAACAAAGTACTATTTTTCCAAGTTCTTCAAGGTATGACATTGGTGCTTACAGAGAAGGATGGAATGTCAACAAGTTCTATGAAGCAAATATCACCCTGATTCCAAAACCAGGAGAGGACCTAACAAAAAAAGAAAACCATAGACCAATATCATTAATGAATATTGGTCTATGACTATCAATACAAAAATAATAATATCTTAACAAGCACAATACAGTAACACATTAACAAATTTATGTATATCATGATCAAGTGGTTTTCATCCCAGGGATGCAAGGTTGGTTCAACATATGTAAATCTATAAATATAATTACTACAGAAATAAAATCAGAAACATAGACCACATGTTCTCTGAATAGATGCAGAAAGGGTTTTGAGAGTATCCAGCATCTTTTCTTGATAAGAACACCTAAAAAATAGGCTTAGGTGGGACATTTCTTAAACTGATAGAGGCCATCTGCAGCAAACCTACTGCCAATATCTTACTGAATGGAGTTAAAGTGAAAGCATTTCCATTCAGACCTGGAACTAGACAAAGATGCCCACTGTTGCCACTGCTATTCAACAATAGTGCTGGAAGTCCTAGCCCTTGTAGTCAGACAAGAGAAGGAGATCAAGGGTATTCAAATGGAGAGAGAGGAGGTCAAACTCTTGCTCTTTGCAGGTGACATGATCTTATACCTGGAAAACGTCAGGAACTCAACTACAAAGCTCTTAGAAGTGAATATAGCAGTGTCTCAGGATAAAAAATCAATTCCCACAAATCAGTAACCTTCTTATATGCCAATAACAACCAAGCTGAGAATAAAATCAAAGACTCTATACCTTTTACAGTAGCTCCAGAGAAGGTTAAATACCTGGAACTATATCTAATAAAGGATATGAAAGATCTCTATTAAGAGAACTATGAAACCCTGAGATAAAAAATAGCAGATGTTAACAAATGGAAGAACATACCATGTTGGGAAGAATCCACATCATTAAAATGTCTATACCACCCAAAGCAATCTACATATTTAATGCAATCCCCACCATTTCTATTTTTAATATACAAAAATATATAACATATTCAATAAGAAAAAATGATTATTTAGTTATTCAAATGTAAAACATTTTTAAGCCCTTACCGTGTGCGATGTTATATGCTGGCGTTGGAGGACGATAAAATAATCAGAATGCTGTTTCTGTTTCTTAACAAATACATTTTATTATTTTGAAGTAATACCTTAGTTACCTATACTATCATATGTGGAATTTCGAGGCTGATAATGTTATTATACGGCAACTTCTAATTTTCAAATATCATCATTTATTTTCATAACAGTTGGAAGCTGGTAAAATTTTATTTATTATAATGAACTCAATAGGGCACATAATTTTTCATAAAATGAAACATAAACAAATAAACAAAAAAATGAAACATAAACAAACTTTACAGGGTTAACTTAAAAATTCTTACTTAGCTATACAGTATCAATTTCAACTATAATCTCCTTTATTGAATAGGTGAAATATTAAAGGTGTTTGAACTGTACTAGGCATTAAAAAAGACTATACATACATAGATAGTCTATAGTCTATATACAGTCAAAGTATGTTATATATAGTCTATGTTATATATATTCTGTATATATATATAGTCTATATGTATAACATACTTTGACTATATATATAGACTATAGATTATATACGTATGTATAGTCTTCTTTAATGCCTAGTACAATTCAAATACCATTAATATTTCAACTATTTAATGTATATTCTATTTATATATAACATATGTATTTTATATGTATGTATATATATATATATATGTATATGAAACATACTTTGACTTGTTCAAGGCAAAGCCTTTGGAGGTTATAGGCTGTTAATGTTTGCTGTTTTAAGATTTTAATTCCCTTACTTGGTTACACTGTTCATTCTAATTTGGCCTGTACCATGTATTTGATAGATTTTAGTGATGGGGGAATCTAACTGTCAACAGGAATGGAAGTGCTGGGCATGGTGACACTTTTGTTCTGATGAGAGGGACAGGACAAAAGAGACAGACATATACACAGGTAAACAAATTTCATTGATTTCCATCAGCAGTAATGTCCTAGTCAAACAAATCCTGCTAAATGCATATTTTTTTTCTTGCATTTTAAGACTTCCTTCATTGCATTGAAATTCGCCACAATCTAAAGCATGCTTTTTATTATCTCATGAGCAATCCTTCTATCCATAGGCTCTCTTATAAGTTAATCTTTCTTACATATGGCTGGCAGTTTGGCAGTTGATGTTGCTGAAGCAATATTTTTCAAATTCCCAAAACACATCCATAAACAACTGTAGTAGGGGACAATCAATACTTTTTTTTTTTTGTAGAGACAGAGTGGTCACCTTATCACCCTCAGTATAGTGCCATGGTATCACACAGCTCATGGCAACCTCCAACTCTTGAACCTTGGAGATTCTCCTGTCTCACTCTGCCAAGCAGCTGGGACTATAGGTGCCCGCCACGACGGCCAGCTAATTTTTGGTTCAATTTGGCCAGGGCCAGGTTTGAACCCGCCACCCTCGGTATATGGGGACAGCACCCTACCTACTGAGCCAGAGGTGCCGACCAACACTTTCATAAAGAAACAGAAGAGAAAGGGAAAAGAACAAAAAAACAATACCCTACCAAGGAAGAACATTGTCAAAATATTTTTTGGTAGATACATGTAAAGAGATTGGATCTAATGTCAAATGTATTTCCTTCAGAAGATCATGCTCACAATATTTAAAAGCCACAGTAAAGTCAAGTTATGGTTCCACCACAATTAACAGTACATTAATATACTCTATAGCATATTGTGACAACCTGTTTTCTACATGGTTGAAAATCAATCCTTGCCACTGGCTTGTACTAGACACCCTATTTGCCTCTGACTTCAGAAGTATTTCCTTCTCTCTCTTTCTCATCTATCCAATCAAGCCATTGTCTCAATTGCTGTATTGTCTATGTTTACTCAGAATACCCTTTCCCACATTTCCTTCTGTCAAAAATTTCTCCATTTTTCGGGTTACAATTCAAAGGCATTTCTTTATGAAACACAACTTTTGTCTGAATTAGAAGCTCCTATTTTTCTTAATTATATAATTAGTAACATTCTTCAAAACGTATTTTTTTGTAGCAAAGAGGTAAATTTATGTTTTATTCCTTGCAGGGAGAGCATAATTATTTTCTTATAGTTTTTTATTTCACAGAAAATTATATTCATTGAAATTAAATTGAGTAAAGATGCCAGGTTTATTTGAATCAAAAAAAAAATCTTAGAAATACAAAGACTTAGAAAGACTAGCCAAAGTACAGGAATGAAAATATGTGGAAATGTTCAGTTTTTATAGAAGTGGATTATAAGAATTCTAAGTTAGTTTTGCAGGTCTGTGCCTACCACATAGTAGATATTCAAAAAATGACATCTCTCCATAGAATTTGCAGTGATTAAAAAGTCTAATAAGTTGATCTCCTTGAAAATTTCTAGCTATCTAAATGGGCAATGTCTGTGAAAACAAGAAATGCGGTAGTGGGCTATATTTAGTTTGTTTTGGGTTTTAGTGTGATTACTCCAAAATAAATGCATTAGAACTATTTGATGATGGTGGCTGTCCAGTGCCCCTCTATAGTAAATTATTTTCTAAAGTTTTATGCTTAATGGCTACAACATAAATTTTGATACACAGAAAAATAAACATGAAAAGAAAGATTCTGAACAGTATTTATTTACTACAGTGCAGTTTCACTTAGTCTGAGCTTTTGCTCTCTCTTTCCCTTGACTTCCTACTTGCCTAGCATTGTCTTTGTTCATTGTAGAATTAATCATAATGGACAATGTGAATGAATTATAGGTGGAATTTTTAAGGTTGATTTTCATTGCAGGTTCTTTAAGAAGTGAGATTTCTGAGTGTGTTGTCCTCGAAACCAGTAAAATGATGTTAGACTGAAATGACGGTAGCAAACCCCATAAAGAAGTATGAAAAAGCCATAGTGCTGAGGATAATAAGCATGAATCATAGTTTGGTATATGCTTCCATACCAGATATTTAACATGAAATACCATAAAACTAGCTTCCGACAATTCATTTGAATGCCAAGAAATTAGCTGCTTGTTCTGTCACATAATTCTCACAAAGAAATAGTAAGGCTTGCTAAAATAGAGCAAAAACATTTTGGCATCCGAACCAGAAAAATGGTCAGTTAGAAATTCCTTCTTCCAAAAACCCTCATATATGAGTTACGATGCAAGCCCTGATGTGAGAAATAACTACAGGACAATTTTCAAAGTACAGTGGAGAATTTGGATAGTCTAAGTGTATATGTTATTACAATTAGTGATGAAAAGCAAGTCTCAATAAGTCATAATGTAATTCTAACACAGTGTGATGTATGCAATATGGCTAACTAAAAAAAAATAAGCATTATTAATTGATCCAAAGGTAGATTGTGCATGATCAGTTAATGACACATTGAGAAGGAGGGAAAAAACAGAATATATAAGCCAATGCCATGAGTACTGGTTACTCTACTTATGCTAAAATACCACAGGGTCAAATTTTGCTTTCAATTTTCCTAAGTTTCAGATGTTTATTTGTTTATTTTAGTGCCATTTGGGAACAAGCACATTTGTAGTGAAGTGAAATAGAAAATAAAGAATACTACTCACTAATGCTCTGATTCAAAGACAAGATACCAGGTTTAGAGTTAAGTAAGTAGTAAATAATGAATTCCAACGTGGTAAGCAAGATGAAATTCAAAACAAAAAAAAATTGGGCCATGCAAAATTTTGCACTTTAATCCCTTCTCAATTAGCCTAGCCAGGGAAGAATGAAAAAAAAAAATTCTTTAAATAAGTACAATTATTTTACCAGGGAGCTAATGACTTCACTGAATATAACAATAAGAGTTCCATGCCCAGATGAATGTAGGAAAATAAAAGAGAATAAATAAATTCTGCTACAACCAAGGTATTAGGCATTCTTTAAAATATTAATGAATTTTTTTTAATAATCATTAAAATTATTTTTGACAATAAGATAACTTATTATGCATTCACTATGATCCTAAACATGTATTGCAAAACTCAATAAAGTGATGTGCAAATATATTTAAGGCGGTTATGAGTAATATTTTTCATTATGACTGCTTTCCTCATTTTCCAAATTTTAATACAATAATTATGTTTTCCTTTTAGAATATTAATAAAGAAAATGCAAACAAGGATTCAGTTCACACTCATTTTGTTTACCCATGTGTCTGATATCAATGTCTTAGAAAATTTATTTGGTTAATACTGTTTTATTTATTTATTTATTTATTTATTTATTTATTTATTGTTTTTCTGGAATATCAATAAGTTCTTTCTGGAATCTTCTTTATTTCTTTATAGGTCAATCAACTTAGAAGCACACATATGTACAAGTCTTTCACTACTTTGTGTGGAATAATGATGTGTGTGAAATAATTGAATTTTAGGTTTAAAGGGTGAGCAAGAATTCCACTGTAAGTACTATTCAGACATGAACTTGTACTATCATGAAGTTTTAAATCATGATGAAATTTTCAGTTCTTGTTCATCAGCCCATACCTGTTGGGTAATGGGGAAAAGTAATTTCATTGTTCTCTGGTACCTTCCATATAATTTAATTATCCTCTTTTCTTCAGGGCACTCCATTGGTGCCACTCCGGTAAAGGAATTGGTGCTCCCCCCTATTCTGTTCTGTGGACTCCTCACGTTTTATCTGGCCAAACATCATGATCATCTTGTGAGATCATGTGGCCTCCTGATCTCTGCTCCTTTCAGCCTTATTTCTGTTATCCGGTCAATGCTTCCATCTTTGGAGTTTAAGGACAAGTTCCCTGATGGAAGCTTTTTTCCTCTAGTTTTGGCTTCCTTCGCAGATGTTTCTGGTTGATTAGTGGGAGAATCTCAAACTTAGGGCTTCTTTTTTTTCATCATCTTGCTGCTCCACCAAGTTCAGTTTGACATATCACTTGCCTGAGTTCCAGGTTGATAGAAAGATGGCTCAAAATTACATTCTTTTTCGAGCCTTCTTCTGTGGGATGTTTAAACAGATGTGACTGAATTTAAAGATCACCTTAATTGGTATGTTTTTATGAACAAATTAATATTTTCCAATACATTGCCCACATTTCACAGACAGTGTTGATATTACTATAATGCATAAATATAACATGAAATGTCTATGAGACTAAAATGAATCATGTTGTTGGAGTTTGAAAGATATAAGAAGAGTTAGTACTCTGCTTGGTCTTGAAAAATATATCTGATTTTTACTTTTTCTTGGCTATATAAATAATTTCTACATCATCATCCCCACAAGAAACACTTCAGTTTAACTCACTAAAAATGTTACTTGAAACATATGAATATAAAGGAAAAGACAGCAAAGTCTTTTGGAGGTATAATTTCAAGGGTACCTAGTGAGATTTTATTTGTTCTAGCTGTGATTATTGCCTTGCAAATTGTGATAACAGATCATGAGTTTTCTACTTTATATTCCTGAATTCACACTTACATCAGATTAAGTCAGTTGGTGACTTCCTGAATAGCCGCATAGCAACATTTTTACCAGGTGTACGAAGCTCATTCTCTGATTGTCATTCTTTATCTAGTGTCTTGATGCTTATTGCAACGTACATGATTGCTACAGCTCTCAGACTTTTTCTAACTCTAATTTAGCTATGCTTCATGACTCATTATCCAGCAGTCACCACTACAATGAGAGTTATTGAACATTCACTTTGTACAAAATCCTGTCCCATGCCATGAACAGTGGAGGATTACTAGGGGTGTGAAACAATTGCTTCCTGCTGTCAATGGCATTGAACTCTGACGGGGATTAAGAATCTCTGCTGTCTTAGTGTTAGCCTGGTGCCATATCAGTTTTTGTGTTAGTATCAAACACATCAGAAAATCACTATAACACCTTTTGTTACAGAGCAGAATTTGTTTTAAGGAGGATCAGTTTGGGCATCATAATGGGTAATTTATGAGTCCAAAGACATTTTTGTTTACTTTTAATGGATATTAAGGACAATATTATAATAATAATTTTAATGGGCTGGATGTCATAGCTCATACTTATCTTAGCCTTGGAAGCTTGAGGCAGGTGGATCAACTGAGGTTAGACTTTTGAGACCAGCCTGAGCAAGACTGAGGCCCCGTCTTTACTAAAAATACAGAAAATATTAAAACGAGCTGGGCATTGTGGTGGGTGCCTGTAGGCTCAGCTATTCAGGAGGCTGAAGCAGCCCATAGCTCACAGTAACCTCAAACCCAGGACTTTGAGATTACTGTGAGCTATTACACCACAACACTCGACCTCTACCCAGTGTGACTGAGTGAGATTGTCTCAAAAATCAATAATAATTATTATTTTAATGTTTAAAATAGCATTTTGCATTTAAAAATAAATATTTATGTAAGTTTTTTTACTGCAAAACTTTATATATTTAGAGAGTATATATACTTTAAATGAATATTGACATATATACTTATATAATGATTTATGTGCTTATAGTATGTATATTTTATTCTCACATCCTGAATGATCTATGCTATAATTACATAAATTAATGTAATATACTCAAATTAAAATTGAGAATATCCATGTTCATGGTAGAACTATGTCAGCATGAAATGGAAATCATTTTGGATATGGAGTCAGAATTTAGATTTAGTACGTTTTATTTATTTTATTTTTTTAAAGTACACCCTTGTTAATAAAATTTTCATATACTAAGAGAATTGAAGTAAAAAGCTAGGGCATTGGTGACCTACCAAATACAGATATATGACTCTGATTTTGAGATTTTTGATTTAAGATACTATGGCTAACATACTTCTAAAAGCTTTAGGTTTACTAGAGTTACGGCTTAATTTAAAAAATAGTTATTGAGTACCCACTGTGCACTAAAGGCACTATTCTATACATTGAGGCATTGATTCTAATTGAGGGGGAAAGGAACACATAGAATCAATCTCTCTCTCTCTCTCTCTCTCTCTGTCTCACACACACACACACATACGCACATACCAAATTCCAAGTGTGTTAAGAGATACATATGCCTGGTTTTATTAAAATGTAGAGAATGGGGAGGGAGGGCAATTGGTGGGATCACACCTACGGTGCATCTTAACAGGGTACTGGGGAAACTTATTAAATGTAGAGTATCAATGTCTTTATATAGTGATCAAGAAAATGCCATGAAGGCTATCTGTAACAGTACGATCAAAACATTTCTGAATGTATGTGAATTGTGCCCTATGATTGCACCAATGTACAGAATTATGATTCAATAAAATTATAAAAAAAAAAAAAAGAAATTGAAGCATTCAATCAAGGAACTTAAAGATGCAGTAGAACTTATCAATAACAGATTAGACCATGGAATAGAAAGACTCTCGGAGCTGGAGTAAGAAACATGTTCTTCTCATCAGCCTATGGAACTTCAAAATAGATCATACCCTAGGATACAAATCCAATCTCAACAAAATTAAAAGACCTGAAATTAAACCTTGTTTCTTTTCAGACTACAAGGTAATAAAGGTGAAATTCAACTCTAACAAAAATTTTCATCCCCATGCAAAGGCATGAAATTAAACAACTATATGCTTAATGATAGTTGGGTCAAGGAAGAGATAAAGGAGCAAATTATTAAATTCCTTGAACATAACAACAATGAAGCTACAAGCTTCCAAAACCTGTGGGATACTGGTAAAGCAATCTTAGGGAAATTAATAAACTGTGGTATATACATAACATGGATTACTATTTAGCCATAAAAAAGATGGAGATTTTACATCTTTCGCATTAACCTGGATGGAATTGAAGTGCATTCTTCTTAGTAAAGTATCACACGAATGGAAAATCAAGAATCTGATGTACTCAATAATAATATGAAGTCAGTAGATGATTTATTTATTTATTTTATTATTATTATTATTATTTTTAGACAGAGCCTCAAGCTGTCACCCTGGATAGAGTGCCGTGGCATCACAGCTCACAGCAACCTCCAACTCCTGGGCTCAAGCAAGTCTCTTGCCTCTGCCTCCCAAGTAGCTGGGACTACAGGTGCCCGCCACAATGCCCAGCCATTTTTTGGTTGCAGCCGGTGGGCCCGGGCTAGATTCAAACCCGCCAACCCAGGTGTACGTGGCTGGCACTTTAGCCCGTTGAGCCACAGGCGCCGAGCCGTCAGTAGATGATTTAATACATGCACACATTAGAGAAAAACTCAATTCAATTCAAATTGGGGAAATTAGGAGGAGGGGGTTTGAGGGAGTGGAATAAAACCAGAGGGAGAGGGATTGGTATGCTCCCAATTAATGGGTACAATATAAGGGTACATGGCACACAGCTTGGGGGGCAGGACATAACTATAAGAGGGACTCTACCTAACAAATGGAAACATAGTAACTTAGTTGTTTGTACTCTCACATTAACCTGAAATAAGAAAAAAACTTCAAAAAAGAATTCAGTTTGTGATATACACACAACGGCGACAAATTATGCAAGTGTAAGTTGTTAATTTGTGTCTAAGTTGTTATGTGTGAATGATATGAATACATGTTTAATAAATTCCTAGGGAAGCAGCCAAAGTTCACTTGCACTAAGCCTTCTGAGATGTCTAGAAGGCTTAGCACAAGGAATAATTTAAAGGAATAATTCTAGCTCAAATCAATATAGCCTAACTATGTGCCTACACTATTCCAGAACAATCTGTGTGTTAGCTTGCATCAGTTCCATGAGATGGGTGTCATCATAATCACCATTTTACAGATGAGGAAGCTGAGGTTCAGATAGGTTCAGCAAGTTTCCCAAAGTTCACAGCTAACAGATAGAGTCAGGATTGAATTCCAGTGTTTAGCATCCAAGTCTTACTTTTAATCACCATGCTTTAAGGTACCAAGCTGACTCAGCAACAAAGCCTGAGTCATCAGAAGAAAAAAGGATTCCTCAAGAAGGAAGGATGCTCCATCAAGGGCAGGAAATTTTGTTGATCATGGCCTCACAAGACAGCATTACACATTGGATTAGATTTCAATTTAGACTCAGAAACTTATCCGTATCAAGATTTGCTCATTATTTCAAAGGAACAGTTAATCAAGAAGCACAAAGCATGAGATATCAGAAACACCCACTTGATTTCTCTGGCCCAGAATTGAACACATGTTCCCTGGCTTGAAATACAAACTCACCAAGAGAAGTTTTGCAAGGTCCTCACACATAGTAGGCAGCACTTTTAAGTGATAGCCCTACAGATGCATAGGCTATGAGTGATACTGTCCAGGTTCTGTTAAGTTCTGGGTTTATAGACTCTAGTTACCTAAGGACATCCTGCTAAGGTCATCCAATAGTTAAAGTCTCTTTCCGTTAGCAAATATCATTAGTCCATTTATGCAGATGTTTAGCTGACAATATTAGAAGGATTAACTTTCTCTTCTTTCCCTTGGAGATGCTTCCCCAGTAAAGGGGTGGATGAGCCATGGCCAGATATTATCATTCATTCCTTGCTGATCACTAATGCAGTCCAGCTCTTAACACATGACCTGGTGTATAGAAGGAACTTTCTCTATATACGGACTTGTTGAACGAATTAAAACAGTACGTGCCTGCCACTTAGACTTCCTCTACCGTGATACCCACTCTATCCTGACCCCTAACCCATGTCTAGAGCCAAGAGATAGTATGAAAATTGAGTAAAGAATAAAAGAGTAATTTGCAATCAAGATTTCATATCACTTACAACTTTGTAAGACACTGGGGCAGAAGGTGGTATTGCTTGGGTAGGAGAAAAGTCATTTCCACTAAATCTCCAAACACCATGCAGTTTTGGAACCCACTGAGGCTTCATGGTAGCAATGTCAGGGACACTAGTGCCAATGAAGGTGGCAGAGATTACTGGTGGGTGTGCCACTCGCAGAAGAGGCTGCTGTCCCACACCGAGTCCTTGCAGAGCCAAGCAGAGAACTGACAGTGACTGTAACTCATGCTTCCTGAGTGTCAGGCACTATTCCCATTGCTTTTACATGTGTTAACTCATTTACTCTTCACATTAAAACCTATGAAATAGATTGCAATATTATTATTCCCTCACAGTATGAGATACATGGCCCTGTATTGAATAACCAGGGATAATTAAAGAAATGAAATAAAAGAGGATGAGGTTAAAGGAGAACCAGAGACCACCTGCTATCCAGGGGTCCTTGTCCTTCACAACCTCACCTTTCAATGCTTCCTCTTCGCCCTTCTGAGCAATGGATGGCAGGAAGAGAAGAACTCTGACTTATACCTTACATTGGAGACCTGGAGGCAGTACATGCTGGGGAAAACCCTTGCCAGGGAGGGGATTAAAAGAACTCAGGTACCAGGAGAGATGGAAAGAGGGAGCATATGGAAGAAAGGAGGTCTGTGTAAAGGATGCAGTCCAGGTCTGGGCCTGGAAAGTCCAGGCTCACCTTTAAGGCAGCCCTGATAGCTAAATTGTTAGCTGATAGCTAATAGTAGCAACTTTTCACTACCCCTCACTATTAAAAACTCAATTCTGAGTAGTTAGGAGTCCATTTACTAGGGGGAAGGAATAAAGAAGGACTACCTAGAAATCCAACTTCAAAAGTATTTTTTTTAATTAAATCATAGCTGTGTACATCAATGCAATCATGGGGTACAATGTGCTGGTTTTATATACAATTTGAAATATTTTCATCAAACTGGTTAACATAGCCTTCATGGCATTTTTTTAGTTATTGTATTAAGACATTTATATTCTACATTTAGTAAATTTTGCATATACCCTTATAAGATGTACCGTAGGTGTGATCCCACTGATTACCCTCCCTCCACCCATCCCCTCATCCCCTCCCCTCCCTCTTCCCTTTCCCCATGTTCTTGGGCTATAATTAGGTTATAATATGAAAGCTATAAATTGGTTTCATAGGAAGGCTGAGTACACTGGATACTTTTTCTTCCATTCTTGAGATACTTTCCTAAGAATATGTTTCAGCTCCATCCATGTAAACATAAAAGAGTTAAAGTCTTCATCTTTCTTTAAGGCTGTATAATATTCCATGGTGTACATATACCACAATTTATTAATCCATTCATGGGCTGATAGGCACTTGGGCTTCTTCCAGGACTTACAAGTATAAATTGGGCTGCAATAAATATTCTGGTACAAATATCTTTGCTATAATGTGATTTTTGGTCTTCTGGATATATACCTAGTAGAGGAATTATAGGAGCGAATGGCAGATCTATTTTCAGATCCCTGAGTGTTCTCCAAACATCTTTCCAAAAGGAACATATTAGTTTGCATTCCCACCAGCAGTATAGAAGTGTATCCTTTTCTCCACATCCACGCCAATATCTCTAGTTTGGTGATTTTGTGATGTGGGCTAATCTTACTGGAGTTAGATGATATCTCCAAGTAGTTTTGATTGCATTTTTCTGATGATTAAGGATGATGAGCATTTTTTCGTATGTCTGTAGGCCGTGTACCTATCTTCTTCAGAGAAGTTTCTCTTCAAGTCCCTTGCCCACCCTGAGATGGGATCACTTGTTCTTTTCTTGCTAATACGTTTGAGTTCTCTGTGGATTCTTGTTATTAAACCTTTGTTGGAGACATAACCTGCAAATATCTTCTCCTATTCTGAGGGCTGTCTGCCTGCTTTACTTGCTATGTTCTTGGCTGTGCAGAAGCTTTTTAATTGATCAGGTCCTAGTAATGTATTTTTGGTGTTGCTTCAATTGCCTGAGGGGTCCTCTTCATAGAATATTCACCCACGTACAGGGCAAATACAGTACAGGTAGCATGTATATCAGCAGCAGCAGCAGTAGAACAGCCCAGGATGAGAAACACAAGGTCGTGTGAATCCATCGGAGGGATCTCCTGACCAGCGAGTCAATGGTACTGATTTTTCTGTC
>CAUYON010023819.1:0-33123 GCA_963573935.1 Arctocebus calabarensis
CATTGGTAAGATGATCTACAAATGTCATCAACAAATTTCGTATAATCCCTACAGAATGCAGGGATTCTCTGTAGAAATTGGAGATGTCTGAAGAATACTCATAGATCTAAAAATAGACCTGCCATTCGATCCTATAATTCCAAAAAATGTTGCAACATTACTGGATAAGGATAATGTTAAGCTTTTAATTTGTCTAACAAATACTGCTAGGTTACTGCTAGGTTTTTTCATTCATGTTGTCTTTAATCTTCACAATTTTCCTTTGATATTGGCATTGCTACCCCATTTTATAGTTAAATGAAGCAGAAAGATAGATCAGCTTACTCCATGGCACCCAGCCACTAAGTGGGGAAGCCATGATGTGGGTTACCCCCATCCTGAGCCCAGAGCTCTCTTAATTAGTCCTCATGCATCTTCCATGTGGTTTATTCTGCTATTTCCTTAGCAGAGAGCAGAGACAGAATAGAATGGGTAGGAAACTACCCAGTGGTTTTCTGGGAACTGAAAACCACTGTAGACAGTCCTGGGCTGCAAGGAGAGGGCAGCACCATCATGGACCTCAGAAAGAGGAATGCCCAAAGACAAGAAGCCCCTTGGTGATAGTGCCATCTTTCACAGGATTTCCCACCACCCTGGTCTTTATTTTTATTTCTTCTAATTAAGGATTTTTCTGTGCATAAAATGGTTGAGGTCAATGCAGGTCAAAAAATATTCAGGAGCATATTTATATGCAAACAGTCAAAACCACAAGTATAATATTTGTGAATCATGCTAAACCCTCAGCCTCCTATGACAGAAGGGAAGGCTGTGGTTTGAATCAGAGTTTTCAGAGTGAAGGAGGTAACAAAATGCTTCAAGGAAGACAAGGGGAAGGGAGGTGGGTGGGTCAATAGAGGGAGGGTTAGTAGGTGGACCACACCTATGGAGCATATTGCAAGTACAAGTTGGATATATCGGGTGTAGAACACAAATGTCCTAGCACTGTAATTGGGTAAATGAGGTGAAGGCTATGTTGATTAGTAGAATGTAAGTACTCCAATTTGTACAAATAATCAACACATTGAATCCCACAATGGCATAAATTTGTATTCATGATCTATGTACAAATGACTTAATAAAAAAATTGGTATTTCCAATGGACACAATTCTCAAGCTCTACTTGCTACTTAAAATGCTATTTTTAAAAAAAAATTGTGCATCTTAGAAGGGTACAGGTGAAACTTCCTAAATGTAGAATATAAATGTCTTAACACAATAACTAAGGAAATGCCATGAAGGCTATGTTAACCATTTTGATGAAACTATTTCAGGTTGTATATGAAACAAGCACATTGTACCCCATGATTGCCTTAATGTACACAGCTACGATTTAATTTTAAAAAAGAATTATTAAGAGACACAACATTCAAATGCATTGTGTGTGAACTCTGATGGGATCCTGCTTTGAACAGATCTACAGAAGACAAATGGGAACACTTGGGAAAATTGGAATGAATATAAATTTTACACATATTTTTAATTTTATTAGAGTTGTAATAACAGTGCTGTGATTATGCAGGAAATCATGTCTCTTTTCAAAACAATGCACTTGAAAGATTCTAGAAGCAAAATGCTATCTATAATTTTTTAAAATATTTTAAATAAAGAGTAGATGGAGGAAATATGAAAAAAATGTTAATAATGTTAAATCTAAGTTTTAGGAATATAAGAGAATTTTCATCATAAAAAGTCTAAGTGTACTTTAAAAAAATAAAATAAAAATTGCTACCAATTTAGGTATCCTCCATAATATTTCAGTTTGTAATTAGCTTTCTCAGTGCCTAAGTAGAGAGAAAGAGGATCACACGAGTTCTCACATTTATCTTGTCTATAGTTCTTTGGCCCCATCTTCTTACTTGGTCTGAGATGATTTCTGACTTCATTGTATCCTACTTTAAAATAAAGCATTCTATGTCTTTCTTTGCCTATAATCAGGTTTGTATTTTTTCCCCAAGAAAAACAGTATTCAGTTCTCATCTTCAAAGCAAAAAATCAGTCTCTTAATAATGAACAAATCATCCACCAGCAGGAAATATAAACAAACTTTGAAATTCTGGAGAAAAAAGATGCATCACACACAGTGAAGTAAATAAGAAACAGTTAATTCTAACTCATCTTTTTTCTCATTGTATCTAAAGTCCAGCCATGCCTACTGCCCATTATTTTCTGCATGGCTCATTTCCTACACACCAAAGGAAAGTCCTTACACTTATTGAGGAATAAGACCTTTACTTTATTGTATAAAATTCTTCAACAACAAATTAAGAAGCCCAACTTTGTCATATAAAACTGTTTGAAATAAAACTAAATAACTCTGAATCTAACGAGTTATTATTTCTACAATATGTGGGTGCTGCTGACCAAATTATGAAAGAGTTGTGTGTGTATGGTTTAGAGGGTTGTTTTTTTTTTTTTTTCTTATTCAGGTTGAGCTTTAATTTCATTTTGTTTTGCAAGAATGAGAAAGCGGAAGGGCCTCCTAATCAACCCAACAGAACAGTTCCTGCAAGCCTGGAGGTTTATGGCACAGCCCAGGAGCAGGGAAGGAAGTGCCTGATGCTGGCCCTGTGCAGCTTAGGTTTTTCTTTTTCCTGCAGTTTTTAGCTCAGAAGAATTGCCCACCAGGGAATCCCTCCATTTGTTCCCATACGTGGGCACATGTGGCTCTCTCAAGGGTCCCACAGTCGCAAGCCGTGAGTGCTTGGGTGTGTCTTATTCATTGCACACTTAATGAAAATTCTGTGTGTGTGTTGGGGGGAGGGGCGTCAAAGAGAGAGGAAGAGAAGGCCAGAGGGACCCATGGACTCTGTGACCATTTGAGCACTCCGTAGCCGGCAGCTTCTGAAGCCAGGCGGTCTCCCGTGGTCCACAGCTCCGAGATGACACTCTCCTGGAGAATCCTTACAGTGGCTCCTCTATTCTTCCTCCTGCCCCTTCACTCCTCAGCTTCTCCAGCCTACCGCAACCAGCTGGGCACGACCCACTTCAACAGCCACACCTGTGTAGGTATGTAAAGATTTTTGCATATTTTCTGTGGATACGTGTGTGACAACGGGGTCCAATATTTTGCTTGCATAATAAACCACCTACTGAATGACATCCACAGTTGTAAGATTCCAAGTAAAACACTGATAGACACTCTAACATAAAAAATATTACTCAGTCTAAGAGTAAGCATCCACACTCCATACAGCTGTTAGTTTGAATTAGTCACACAAGTCTTTCTACCTCTTTGGTGATGGGACTGTTTTAGCCAGTTGTAACAGTCTGGAATTCTTACTCCTTTTCACAGGCTTCAAACTCAGACATACACAGCAGAATCTGAATTGCTGCCCTCCTTCTCCCTTTCTCTACCATCCTTTACTGGCTGTGAAACCTTGAGCACCTTACTGAACCTTCTCTGTGCCTCTGTGTTCTTAATGGTGACAAATATACTGTGAGAATTGTAATCCTGCCTGTAAATTTGTGGCATTTGTACACAGTTAAGGACTCAATCATCTCGGCTTCCTTCTTTGTCTCAGGGAGTCCAGATTTGATCACCTGGAAACTTTGAGCACTGACTAAGTTATGGCTCCTTGATTTATCTTTTATTGAAGTGTTTTGTTTCTGAGTTTGTTTGTTTTAGGAGAGTAGTGAGTGGGGCAAGATCTGTGATATTCACATTGTAGCTGGAGCGCCTGTAACAGTGATGGGCAGTTAGAAGGAACAGTCCATGTAGCCACATGGACTCAGAACTCTGAGTAGGACCTGTTCAATGAGCAGACCTCAAAATAGAACCCCAATTGAGAAGCCAAAAAAAAGAGCCCTAGGGCAAGTATGATGGCCACATGTCACAAGTGGAAACTATGAACACAGAGTCTGACGCTCATGAGTTATTTCTGGAGACAGTACAGAAAAACAGCTGAATTAGTCCTACTTCCACAAACCCTGACCCAAGGTCATTATGCATTTTAGGAGATACATCACTAGTTTCAAAGTTTCCTTTTAAATTAAAACCTTAAGACCCTGGGGAATCTATTTTCTGGAGGTCTGTGAACATTCCTGGCAGCGTATCCTCACCCAGGATTTGGTTTTCTTAATTATTTGTTACCATTTCATTTTATCAAAGCAAAACCCTGAAGCCTGTCAAATGCAAGTATACTTGAGAAAGGCTCAAGTGCAATGAATGCTACATCTAGGCTGCTTTCAGAGTAAAAGTGTGCATTTAGGAAGTGTAACTTGAGATCCTTGGGCCTTCCCTTCAGTACAATGGATAGCAGATACTCATTCCCTTTCCTGTCGCATTCCCAGTGAGGACATAGAGAAGTAGAAGGGTTGTCGAGGGAATTCCAGGATAGGGTTGCTCTGGTTATCTATTATTACATAGAAAATTAAACAATTACCATTCTATTCAATTAAATATCCTGATTTTGTGGGTCAGGAGTTTGTTCGGACCCCATCCAGTGATTCTTCTGCTCCACACAAGAGTGGTCACTAGGTGATATTCCGATGGTGGATTGATGGGTCGGAGACCATCAAGGCAGCCGCACTCACCTGGTTGGCACCTTGGGAGCAAAGAACAACTGGGAAGTTGACTCAGCGTGTCTATATCTGGCAGTTTCAGGGAAGTGGACCGTCTTACATGGCAGCTCAGGAATTCCAAAGAGAGACTTCCAAAAAGACAGAATCTGAAAAGTGGCACGGTATCACCTCTGTCATCTTCTATTGCTTGAAGCATTCAAGGTCCTTCCTCCAAGGCCAAAGGGGAGAGAAGATAAGCCCCTCATTCTGATGGGGAGTGTCAAGAAATTTGTGGTCATCCCTGGAGCCTTAGGGGTTCACTTTGCTTGTCCACACAAATATTCCATGGCCCCCAAAGCTTGGGGAGTCTTGCTGATTAAGTCTGAGGGTGATTTAACACCCGTTTCTGCCACAACTCATGACTTCTGGCGAACTCTGCCTGGAGGACTTACTCACCTGTCCTCATCCTAAGAACTGTGAGTGTGAGAGAAGTCTGTTCATGGGACCAGTGTTGACCGAGTACTGACCGTGTGCTGAGACAGGTGCTGAAGGTGATCCATGCTGGTGTCTTAGCATCTGAAATTGCATCCTTGGGAAAACAGACTCAGAAACTTGTGTGCAGGGGAGTTTATGGAGGAGTGTTCTTGGGGGAAAGAGTAATGAAAGAGGATGGCGGTGTGAGTGTGGTGAGTGGAGGAGGGTTGTGCGGCAATCACAGGGGGAAGAATGCCTCATCCATTCCACTGAGAGCTCTGGGACTAAAACAGCTCTTTAGAGTTGTCCTGAAGTGGGTTCAGGTCCTGGGACCTCGTCACTGAACAGTCACTGGATGCCACCTTACCCCAGGGGAGGCGCTGTAACTTTGAAACATCTACCTTTGGTGGCTGCAATTCCTGGCAAGGGATTCAGACATCAACTGGCGGATCTATTAGACAAACACTTCTTGCAGCTGGGGGAGTGAGCACCTCCTAAAAGGGGTCCTGGGGTGCACTTCCTGACATCGCAGCAATGTGGGAAGTGTCTTGTGAGCAGCCTCACTTATAGCAGGTGGCAAAAGGAAGAACTTCGTGGAGGGAGAGAGGACAAGGAATTGATGGCTGGGCTTCTGCTAACACTACATTGTTAACACCCTAACAGAGGGTTACTACCCTCTGCCAACCCACAGAGATGCAGTCCCCAAACATTGCCACTAGTTCACTCCACTCCTCACTTGGTCACTGCATGCCAGGCCCTGCACTCTGAATCAGGGATTAAAAAAACAAAGAAGAAACAGTTTTAAAATTCATTGTCCAGTTTAGAGGAAACTAAGGAATCTGGAGCCTTATACAATTCTCTAAAATCAATGATGAACTGGGTGCTCAGTGCAGATGGTGCCTGGCTTCTCTGGAACTTTGTAAACCACAGTTCACTGGAAATGCTGCAGAAGGCTGTGGAGTACAGGCTAGAAGCACACAGCTTCTGACTGCTCATAAATTCAGCAGAGGAAGGTGAAATTATAACCTGGGTGGGAAGGAGAAGACTGTGGGGAAACTTTAGAGTTTTAGAAATGTTGCCAAAGAAAGAAGCTTCAGTTGTGTCAAAGAATCCGTTGCAGGCACCTCCCTTCTGAAAGACCCTGAGTAACAAAAACCTTGATGAGCAAAAGCTGAGTAGGCAGTTAGATTTCTAATCATCCCAAATGAGCAATAATTCCTCTTTGTTAGTTGTTTTTTAATTGCCCTTCTCATATAAAGTCTTGCCTTGGTCATAAAAGTATATGTTTGCCTTGATTTGTAAGATCCTAATAAAATAAAATATTTATATCACCTTCCCAACACATGTAAGTGGTTTTTCTTTCCTATTTTTCACTGAGTTCAATTTAGTTAATTGAGTTCCATCTATTTTTACGAAGATGAGATATAGTAATCATCTGTTTTTTATGCATAACATTTGCTTTCCTACTGGTCTATAGCCATTCTTACAGCCCCCTGACACTTCTCTCGGGGGAAGTTACTTTCCATCTTTTCTCTGAGTTGAATCTGGACTAATTGGACTGACATTTAGGGAAAGTAACTATATCTGAGTGTTCTTCAGCCATGCAAATTACATTTGGTAGTTAATAATTATAATAATGTCTAACATTCATTGGGTCCTTACTGTACTAACAACTGTCTTCCAGAAAGTAGACATGTATTAACTCATTGAATCATTAGATCACCTTATGGAGTATGTAGTATCATTATCCTCATCTGGTTGGTAAGGAAACTCAGATGGAACTAGTAACTTGTTCAAGATTAGCTAGTTAAAACTTGGATTATTCTTTGCTGTAATTGTGATTATGTTGTTTCTGAAATTACTAAGGGTCATATATTTTACCCCATTTTTATGATAGCAGATATAATTCATACACC
Source organism: Arctocebus calabarensis (assembly GCA_963573935.1). NCBI lineage: Eukaryota > Metazoa > Chordata > Mammalia > Primates > Lorisidae > Arctocebus > Arctocebus calabarensis. The sequence goes on from CAUYON010023819.1 coordinate 6,930, forward strand.
ATAAAGTTTAACCTTTTTAAGTATAAAAGTGGCATTAATGATAAGCATAAGTTGTGTGTCAATCACCAATATCTAATTCCACAGCATTTCATCATCCTGCTCCTCAAAATTCCATGCTCTTTATTAGTCATTCACAATTTCCTTCTTTCTCCAGCCCCTGGAAATCACTAATCTATTTTCTATCTATATGGACATTTCATATAAGTAAAACAATATAATATCTGGCCTTCTGCTACAAGCTTCTTTAGCTTAGCATAATGTTTTCAAGGTTCATTCATTTTGTAGTAAGTATCAGCCCCCCTTTTTTTTCTTATGGCTGAGTATTATTCCATTGTATGGATATTTCCCATTTTGTTTATCTATTCAATGTGGATTTTTGAGGGGGCAGTCTTGATATGCTTCTTAGGCTCATCTTAAACTCATAGGTTCTAGTAATCCTCCTGCCTCAGCCTCTAGAGCAGTGGTTCTCAACCTTCCTAATGCTGTGATATATCTTCATTGTTACAAAGCGGTCGTGACCCACAGGTTAAGGACTGCTACTGTAGAGTAACTGTGTTTACAGGTGTGCGCCACCGTGTCCAGCTATCTATTCATTATTGATGGAAATTTAAATTGTTTCCACTTCTTGGCAATTATGAACAATTCTGCCATGACTATTCATGTACAAGCTTTTGTGTGGACATGTGTTTTTACTTGTCTTGCGTATATGCCTAGGGATGGAATTTTGGGGACATATGAAGGTCTGAAAATTAAGTTTGCAAATTCATCCTAGAAAAAGTGCTACATAACTCATTGCTGAATACCACTATAGTCATTTTCAAAGTACTTCTCTTGGAAAGCAATACACAGATATCAGTACCTACTCCACCTTTCAAAGCAAGTTTGGAATTCTTTTTCTGGAATGACCATCAGAGCTGTTATCATACGAGATCTGAGAATTAAGTTTATGATCTTAAACTGATCATAACTTGATCTATGATTAAGTTTATGATCTTGCCACCATGTGCTTACATTGGTAGTACTGTATAAACAACTCAGCAAGGTTTCATTACCTTGGTATATCAGTGTCTCATAACTGTGTTCATGTCAATATTTGGTGGTGTCTTGCTGAATGGCAGTCATTACTGTTGCATGGTTTTGTGTCTCATGTGATGATAGCGCTGATGGTCATTCCAGAAAAAGAGTTCCAAAATTGCTTTGAAGGGTGGTTTCCTCTTTCCTTATGTCCATTCCTTTATCTTATTTCCCAGATATTGAGTCACCAACCATCATTTCAGCAATCAGGAGTGAACCACCTTAGGATGCAAGTAATAGGAATCACCTTGAGCTAGACTAAACAAAAAAGGGAGGAAAGCTTTCTTAAAAGAGTTAATTTTAGAATCAAAAAGCAGAAAGACAAGCCCAAAAAACAAGCCAGGAGCAAAAAATTATTGGAGTTCTCTGTTCCTCAGACCAGCTGGTTTGATGCTCCCAGCCCTTTGGTGAAGTTCATTCCCACGGTCCTGAGCTTGCATGTATAGTTCAGCCCACACAGGGATGGGCTCTCCTTCTGGTTGCCAACTCCAGCTTCCTAACAGAGGGAATCTGGGCTAAGTCTTCAGAGCACTAAACACGAGACAGGTAGGAGTGAGGACAGCTCAAGGTACAGATATGGGTGCCAGGAGTGTGGAGGAGGGCAGCTCTTGCAGAACAGGGAGATTGTCGTGACTGGAGAGATACTCCAAAAGGAGCCACCACAGAAATTACTGAGCTGTTGAGCCCAAATCCCCATCATAAAAAACAGCCCATCTCCAGTCTCAATGAGGAGTCCTCCAGTAGAGATGCAGCCAATACACTTGGGGACAGAGTCTTGAATGCATTCTCAAATCAGACGTGAGCTAGGGGAGGCCCCACTGTCCCCATCCCCAATTTGCCATATTTGTTAGCACTGAACAATGCATCCCATTTGAACAGTAAGCACACCTTGGCTTGACTGTGCTTGGACAGGCTGTGCCTTTCTCTGCCACTTTTCAAATGTTATAGGATCAATAATAAGCCATGTTCATTTTTGCAAAACATCATTTTCTATACATGGATGATTTAGAGAGAAAGTAATCCTTTTGTTTCTAAGTCATTGACATTTAAATTAATGCAGTGAATTTTAAAGCACTATTTGGTACTCAGGAAGCCTTGTAAAAGGTTAAGGAAAAAAAAACACTTTTTCCATCATTCACATTTGGCTAAATATATAAAATGCCTTCAGAGTCAGGGTTATAATCCTCTCTCTCCACCCGCACACGCCACATAGAGTAGTCTGAGATGATTTCATAGTTTGAATGATAAAGAGACAGAGGTGCCCCTACGGGCATTGTGAGTGATAAAATACGAGTGTCACTGACAAAAATAGGAATAATTTAGACAGGGCCAGCAGAGAAAGTTGAAAATTTATTATTACAATTTAGATACACAGAAATTTCACTTTTTCTATTTCTCTGTAACTGAACTTATTCGTAAGACACCGTTTCTGTCGATAGCAAAAAACATTTCATCTTGCCATTTATGTGTTTAAATCTTGTCTCCTTTAGGTAACTCAGCTTCTCTTCCCTTCCACCACTATATAGGCTTGTAAGCCCTCAATATCAACCTGATAGTCACAGTTCTTGGCTCTGTTCTCAGAGCTCCCATAGTAGAAGCTTTATGTCTGGTGGAGTCCTTGGTCTTGGCTCAGCAAAGCAGTCTAGGTAGTTGCCCTGCATCTAACTCACCTGTACATTCTGCCCCAGCAGGCCCTGCAGATATGCAAAGTCCAGCCCAATGGCCCCTGGTTGTCTGGACACAGCTACTGTCCTCTGTACTTGCCCTTCACTATGCCAGTGCCTGTACACACTGTATCCTGTCCTTCATCTTCTACTTTTATTTTAAAATTATTATTGAATTTCACCCTAATTTTACCACAATTGGTAGGTTTCTGTTCATATGAATTTTCCAAATACTCCATTCCTCATCTACCTTTCTTTTCCTGGATTGTTCTGAGCTTGTAAGCCTGAAGAAAAAGATCACAATGACACAGAAGAATGTCCACAGCTCCGGTGAAAGGTCGCACAGTGAATAAAACCAAAGAATCCAAGATGACAGCATGTCATTCTTTGGGAAGAAAACGAATACTCTTTTTTTCTTTTGTAATCGTACTATTGGAAAGTACACAAAGTGTTTCTAAATGTATTATAGGAAAGAGGAAAAAAAGAAGTTGCAAAACATTAAGCAGAGTAAAATCCCCACTGAGCTATAATGTGCCTGTCTCTCTACTGATAAAGCCATCTTTCTAGACAGAACAAACACCAAAATGTTAATAGTGCTTATACAGTTGTCTCTGGAGAGGGATGCTGGTAGTGATTTATATTATCTTTTTGGTGCTTTTCTGAATTTTCCACATTTTCTAGATGAGCTTGTGGAAGTAATTATAAGGCCAGGAGTTCAGAAGATTAGAGCATGGGCTCTCAGACAGACAGACAGTCTGGGTTTGAATCCTGACTCTGCCACTCTGGACCAATGTGACCTTGGCTTCACCTTCCACACTTACTTCTCCCATTTGCAAGATGAGTATTAAAGAGGACAGTGTGGATGACTAAACAAATAAATGCACTCAGAGGATTCAGAACTGTGCATGGGACACAGCCAGTACACAAAATAGTTGTGATTATTCTTTTGGAAATAAGGAAAGAAATGTATTGAAATTATGCTTTTGAAGTCCCCAAATTTAACCTATTGTAAAGCAGAGTTCTGAGTAACTGAATAATTTCACACCAATCTATATCTGATATAGATACAAATTTTCATTTCTTAGGTGTCTTTGGGAAGATTCATTTATAAAGAAAGATTTCACAATGTATAAGCTTTCTATTGCTGTGTCACAAATTGCCAAACATGTCAGCGTAAATCAACCCAAATTTATTATCTCATAGTTTCTGCATATCAGATGTCTGGACGCAACATAATTGGGTTCTCGGCTCAGGGTTTGGCAAAGCTGTAGTCAAGATGTTGGCCAGGGCATCAATGTGATTTGGGACTCAGGTCCTCTTTTAAGTTCTCTGGTTGTTGGCAGAATTTAATCCCTTGTAGGACTGAAGTCTCATTTGTTTACTAGCTTGAGACCACTGTCAATGATTAGTGGCTGCCCCTCTTCTTGAGACATGAGTAACATAGCTATTTCTTTCTTGTTCCAAACCAGTTGGTGAAAACACCATATTTAAAGGGCTCCCTCTAAAATAAAAAATAGAATAAAAGGCTCCCCTGATTATGCCCAGTCCACCTCAGAAAATCTTGATTAACTCAAAGTGAACTGAATAGGGTGTTTGACTCCGTATGCAAATCCATTTTTTCAACACCACGTAACAATATAATCATGGAAGTGATATATAATTGTACTCGCAGGTTCTATTTCTGTGTACACCAAGAGGCAGAAGTTTTAAAATTCTGCCTACCAAACATAGAAATGCTTTTAAAGGACAAAATAATAATAATAACAATAAATTAGAAAAAAGAAAAAACAAACCATAAAGCAAAAAATAGGAAAACAGCAACAAAAAATAAAGACCTTCAAACAAAATATCCAGATAATATCACAAAAGAGAACACGAAAATTTATGTGGCTTAGTTCCAAAGTGATTTACCAAATAGCCCTGAGTGCATAATGTAAATTAATATAAGAAGAGTAAGTCACAAACTGAACAAGTTTCTTGTTTGGGGTTTGGGTTTGGGGATTTTTGCTTTTTTATCTGCAAAACTTTTCTAAATGAACTCTCTAAACACTCAGAGAATTTGGAAAGAAAACCAATCGCTCTAATATTGTGCCTTTTTGCTTATAAACTAGTTGTCTTTCAATCTTATAAAAGAGGAAAAAATCCCTATCTGAATCACACTCTGAACCAAATCTATATTTTAAAATGACTCCCACAATTTAGCAAAATGTTAAGGCAAATTAGAGCAGATTAATTTGCCCTTTATTTTATTGAACCTAAAACCCCAAGTTGCTTCAGATAAAAAATAAGTATGAGAGAGAATTCTGATTATAATGGCATGAAGAGGTTAGAAATTCCTCTGTGCAAAAGACCAGCTTTAAAAATGGGAAAACTGTCACAAGCATTTCAGCACACTGAAAATCACCAATGGCATACAAATGAGAAATATTTGTTCTTGAAAAATTGTTTGACCTTCAGGAAAAACAGTGAGACTCTATGGCCTTCTTTCCTGGGGCAGCTCTGTCTACCCTGCTCTCAGCTTGATGAGAGAGACTAGTAGTTTTATCACTGTGAAACTGGCTGCAAAACCCTGTATATCTGCTGTTAATGTGGCAAATGACTCAACCAGGGTTCAAAGAGCCATGGCATTACTGGCTAAAAGTGATGGGCTCAGTTGGGAATTAACAAGGAGAATCTGCAGATTTGTTGGCTCTGGGGTTTGCTACCAGCTGGAGCAATGGCAATCAGCCAGAAGTCTAGCAGAAAGATCCTGGAAATGATCTGGAGAAGAGTAATAGCAGGGCTGAGACAAACTATCCACATATTCAGAAACTGTGCCTCCCCTCTAGAGGGGAGACCTGAGAATGCACAGCAAAAGTGAAAAGCCCAGGGAGACTCGAGAACTGGCTGAAACTTTCAACGTATTTCCTAACCCACACGTAGATCAGTCAATAGAAGGGAGAAGTCTTATAAGCATGTATTTCAACAAAATTGTGCACAAATCACTGTATGACTCTAAGCTCGGTAGATGCAGTAGAGTAGATCCATAAGCAGTCAGGCTGAAAAATGAGCAAAGATATCAGAGATTGTACACTCTGAGGGAAACAGATCTGCAGTTGAACCCAGGAAAGTTACTAGAAGAGAAGAGCCAACAATCCTCAGAAAATCAAACATAATCTAGAGTTGCTAACTTTATTATTTAAACTACCCAGTTTTAATAAAAAAAAAAATAGTAGACATACAAAGACACAGAAAATAGAGACCCATACTTGGTGGAAAAAAGTACTCAACAGAAATGAACTCTGAATGTATCTAGCAAAGACTTCAAATTACTATTATGAGTGTATCCAAAGATTTGAATAAAAGCCTAGTAAAAGAATTAAAGGAAAATATGTTAATATTCAGCAAGTAGTATTTCAATATACACATAAAGTTACAACTAAGATCCAAATGGAAATTCTAGACTTGAAACAGTAATTAAAATGAAAATTTAGTAGATGAACTCAACAGAAGATTTAAGTTCAAAGCAGAAAGATTCAATGAACTTGAAAATAGATCAATAGAAATTATCCAGACCAGGAAGACATAGCTGCAGGTGGCTGTGATGTGGTGCTGGTGTCCAAGATGTCGACCAAGAATTTCCGAGTCAGTGACGGAGACTGGATTTGCCCTGATAAGAAATGTGGAAATGTAAACTTTGCTAGAAGAACTAGCTGTAATCAATGTGGTCGGGAGAAAACTGAGGCCAAGATGATGAAAGCTGGGGGCACTGAAATAGGAAAGACATTTGCAGAAAAGAGCCAAGGCCTTTTTAGTGCTATTGACTGGCAGTGTAAGACTTGCAGTAATGTGAATTGGGCCAGAAGATCAGAGTGTAACATGTGCAATACTCCAAAGTATGCTAAATTAGAAGAAAGAACAGGATATGGGGTGGTTTTAATGAAAGAGAAAATGTTGAATATCTAGAAAGAGAAGAATCTGATGGTGAATATGATGAGTTTGGATGTAAAAAGAAAAAGTACAGAGGGAAGGCAATTGGTCCTGCATCTATATTGAAGGAAGTTGAAGATGAATCAGAAGGAGAAGAAGAGGATGAGGATGAAGATCTTTCTAAATATAAGTTAGATGAGGATGAAGATGATGCTGATCTCTCAAAATATAGTCTTGATGCTAGTGAAGAAGATAGTCATAAAAAGAAATCTAATAGACGAAGTCGCTCAAAGTCATGATCTTCACTTTCACGATCTTCATCATCCTCCCCCTCAATTTCAAGGTCTGGGTCCAGGTCCTGTTCAAGAAGTTCTTCCAGTTCACAGTCAAGATTTCATTCCAGTTCCAGAGAATGCTGGAGATCTCGTGGGTCGAAATCAAGATCCAGCTTCAGGTCCCACAGGGGCTCCTCTTCCCCATGAAAAAGATCTTACTCGAGTTCATCATCTTCTCCTGAGAGGAACAGAAAGAGTAGTTCTAGATCTTCTTCATCTGGTGATCACAAAAAAAGACAAACAAGATCACGGTCACCTGAAAGGCGCCACAGGTCATCTTCTGGATCATCCCATTCTGGTTCCCGTTCAAGTTCAAAAAAGAAATAATGTATTAAAATTTACATCAAAAAAAAATTCCAGTACAGTGCATGAAGCATATTTTTAAAGAAGTTGGTGTCTTATTTGGTCAGAAGTGCTAAATCTGCTAGTTGAGGTGCATGCCTTCATCGTTTTTCAGAACAATACACCTGTGTTTATTTGTGAAGTCAAACATAAATAGCATTTTAAGCCATAATGTCTCAAAATACATGCTCTATTTATCATTTATTATTTACAACCATTTGCTTTCATCCACCAACCATCTCAACTAAGACAAAGTACTTTGTTTCCTAGTTTAAACTCTTTGTTTTTCTCATTTCCAAATACGTCTTGTCTATTGGCTAAGACAGGCTTACCGAGGTTCGTTTGAACTTTGCGCATGGAGGCAAGACCAGTAAACTTGTTGGAAACTGCCTGTTTTATGTTTTGATCTGATAAAAGAAGTCCACCTGTTTATGTCGTTAACATATGTCAATGTTATACTTAACATAAAAAAGTTAAACAGTTTAAACCAATAACTGGAAACTTATTTATTTTTAAATTCCCTATGCCAGGGGTGCCTTAGAATCATTGTCTCCCTCTTATCTAGCTTTATTTTTTTGCACCACCACATTTAATGCAAAAGAATCTTGTGAATTGCTGAAAGAGAAAATGTTATTTTCCTTTCTGACACATAATTTGGGGCAAGAAAGAAAGCATAACATTTCATCTGTCTTGATAGGGTTTCCTGTTAAGAGAAACATCTTATTTTAAAATGTACATCAGTGTTTTAAGAAGCTTTGTGTGATACCCTTTAAAATCCAGTTATGAAATGTGATAGGGTAGAAAAGGCTAAATCAGAGTTAATGAGAAATTTTAAGAATGCTTTTGAAGGATATTTCTTTTCAGATAAAAGGATGCCACAGACATTGTGAATTTAAGTGAACATTTGTCTCTAGATGACTTACTATAAACATTGCATAAAGTTTTCTCCCAAATAACAAATGAATGCTTATTTCTGCATAATGTAAAGCAAAATCATTTTTTTCCTATTCACGTGAAATAACTTATGGCTTAAAATGCTTTCAGAGTTTGTTTTATTTTTCAAAATTAAAATTTGGTCACTGAACTCCATTTTGTTTTCTGGTTTAAAAATGAAAAAGGTTTCTCTTAACAGTATCTTCAGTGACAATACAAGGTAAGTATATTAAAGGAAACTGACAATTGTGCTTGTGGGCTTTTCTTATGGGGTATTGATTTTTGTTTTGTTTTATTTTTCCCCTGAATATTCTCTGCTGCAGTTTAAATAAAAATTTAAACTTGTTTAAGGTATTTAGACAGATCAAACAAAATTATATATATTTTTTATTTTGAAGTGTTTTTCCCCTTCAACTGATCTAAAAATGAAAGCAAAATATCTTATGTAGAAATATTTTTACGATGGCTTTCCCGTGTTTTTTATGTCTTAATTTTCTTTGCTACATTTACTGTAGGTTGCAAAAGAACTTTTCCTCTCTTGTAATTGTGCTTCAGACTTTTTGAAAGTCCACCTTCTAAGTTGCTCAGATGATCTTCTAGATTCTACATGTTACCATTGGTTTATTTTGCGCTTTCTGTATTTAAAACTTTGGCTGTACTAAGCAAATGCAAGGTTATAAATTTAGCTAATTTATAGACAATTGAGATGATTATGATTTCATTTGATTTAACCTAAGCTGTACTAGTTCATTTCATAAGGAAATGATACTGTAGACAAATGTAAATAAAGCCTATGAGTCAAGCAAAAAAAAAAAAAAAAAAGAAAGAAAGAAATTATCCAGACCAAAGAATAGAGAAAATAAAGATTAAAGAAAAATGAGCAGAGCCTCAGAAACATATACATTATCCAATATATCTACATTAATGAGGTAAAAGTTCTAGAAGAAGTAGAAAGAGAGAAAGGGGCAGGAAAAAAATGATTGATACTTTTTCAAAACTGAGAAAAAATACTAATGCACAAATGCAAGAATCCAAAAATTTCAAATACACAAGGAGAATAAAACCTTGACACCGCATAGTCAAACTTCTGAAAAACAAATACAACATGTAAATCTTGAAAGCAGCAATGGAAATATGACTTGTTATTTACAGCAAAACAACATTATGACTAATGGATGACCTCTCGTCAGAAGGTATTAAAATGACATATATGCATACCCCATTTTATTATGCTTTGCTTTACTGCACTTTGCAGATATTGTGTTTTTTACACATTGAAGATTTTTGGCAAGTCTACATTGAGTAAGTCTACTGATGCCATTTTTCAAACAGCTTGTGTTTCCTTTATGTTCCTGTGTCACATTTTGATAATTCTCACATTGCAAACATTTCCATTATTATTATATCTATTATGGTTAACTATAAGCAAAAATTTCTGATGATACATTGTGATTGTTTGGGGGCATCAGGAGCTGCACCCATGTGAAATGACAAACTTAATCAATAAACGACGTGTGTATTCTGACTGCTCTACTGACCATCCATTTCCCCATTTCTCTTCTTCTCCTTGGGCCTCACTATTCCATGAAACACACAACATTGAAATTAGGCCAATTAATAACTCTGCAATGGCCTCTAAGTGTTCGAATGAATGGAAGTGTTTCATGTTTTACACTTTAAATCAAAAGCTAGATATGATTAAGTTCAGTGATGAAGGCATGCCAAAACCCAAAATAAGTCAAAAACTAAGCCTCTTTTGCCAAACATTTAGCCCAGTTGTGAATACAAACAAAAAGTTATGGAAGGAAATTAAAATTGTTACTTCACTGAACAAATGAATAATAAGAAAGCAAAACAGGGCTCGGCGCCTGTGGCTCAACGGGCTAAGGCGCCAGCCATGTACACCTGAGCTGGCGGGTTCGAATCCAGCCCCCAGGCCCGCCAAACAACAATGATGACTGTAACCAAAAAATGGCCGGGCTTTGTGGCGGACGCCTGTAGTCCCAGCTACTTGGGAGGCAGAGACAGGAGACTTTCTTGAGCCCAGGAATTGGAGGTTGCTGTGAGCTGTGATGCCATAGCACTCTACCCAGGGTGACAGCTTAAGGCTCTGTCTCAAAAAAAAAAAAAAAAAAGAAAGCAAAACAGCCTTATTGCTAATATAAAGTTTTAGTAGTCTGAATAGGAGATCAAATCTTTAAGCTGAAATGTAACCCAGATTAAGCCCCTAACTCTCTTCAATTCCCCTAAGTGAGCATTGAAGAAATTGGTGAAGAAAAGTTAGAGGCTAGTAGAGGTTGGATCATGAAGTTTGAAGGAAAAAGCAAACTTAAAAGCATAAAAAGGCAAGGTGATGCAGGAAGTGCTGATGTAGAAGCTACAGCAAGTTATCCAGATGATCTAGCTAAGACCATGGTTGAAGAGGGCTACACTAAACAATAGATTGCCCATTTTCTCTTGGAAAAAAATGCCATTCAGGCCTTAACATGGCCCAAGAGAAGGAATCAATGTCTGGCTTCAAAGCTTCAAAGAACAGGCTGACTCTCTTGTTGGGGACTAATGCAGGTGATGACTTTGAGTAGAAGCCAATAATCATATGCCACTCTGAAAAACCTGTGGCCCTTAAGAATTATGTTAAATCAACTCTGTCTGTTCTATAAGTGTAACAACAAAGTCTGGATGACAACACATCTGTTTACAGCATGACTTACTGAATATTTTAAAACCACTGTTGAGACACTGCTCAGAAAAAAATAAAAGATTCCTTTCAAAATATTACTGCTTATTTACTATGCACCTGGTCTCCCAAGGGCTATGATGGAGATGTATAGAAGATTAATGTTGTTTCCACGCCTGCAGCCCATGGATCAAATAGTAACTTTAACTGTCAAGTCTGATAATTTAAGCAATGCATTTCATAAAGCTACAGCTTCCACAGATAGTGATTCATCTGATCAATCATTACAAAGTAAATTGAAAATCTGTAGAAGATTCACCATGCTAGATGCCACTTAAAAAGTTCATGTGATTGCACCAATGTACATAATTATGATTCAATAAAATTATTAAAAAAAAAAAAGTTCATGATTCATGGGAGGAGGTCAAAATATCAACATTAACAGAAGTTTGCAAGTAGTTGATTCCAACTCTCTTGAATGACTTTGAAGGGTTCATAACGCCAATGAAGGAAGTAATTGCAAATGTGGTAGAAATACCAAAAGAACTAAAATTAGAAATGCAGCCTGAAGATCTTGCTGAATTGCTACAATCTCAGATAAAACTTGAATGGATAAGAAGTTGCTTCTTGTGAATGAGAAAGAAAGTAGTTTCTTGAGTTGGAATCTTCTGGTGAAGATTCTGTGAACATTATTGAAATGACAAGAAAATATTAAGAATATTCTATAAACTTAGTCAATAAAGCAGAAGGAGGATTTGAGAAGACAGATTTTTTTTTTTAAAGGCAAGATCTAGACTCAGCATCTGTAGCTCAGTGAGTAGGGCACTAGCCACATACACCAAGGCTGGCAGGTTTGAGCCCAGCCAGGGCCTGCCAAACAACAATGACAATTGTTGTGGTGTTGTGGCAGGTGCCTGTAGTCCCAGCTACTTGGGAGGCTGAAGCAAGAGAATCCCTTAAGCCCAAGAGTTTGAGGTTGCTGTGAGCTGTGACACCATGGCCCTCTACCAAGGGTGAAATAGTGAGATTCTGTCTCAAAAAAAGAAAAGAAAAATAGGCAAGAACTGGAGTATAAATGTCTTAACACAAAAATTAAGAAAGTGTGATGAAGGCTATGTTAACCAGTTTCTTGTAAGTATTTCAAAGTGTATATAAAACCAGCACATTGTGCCCCATAAATGCATTTATGGACACAGCTATCATTTAATTAAAAAAATAAATAAAAATCAAGATCTCATTGCATTCTGTCTAGTAGAGACACAGTTTAGATTCAAAGACATAAATAGACTTAAAATTAAAAAATGGAAAAATATACACTATAGAAATAGCAACTGTAAGAGAATTAGGATAAATATATTCATATTAGATAAAATATACTTTAAGACATAATAATTCTAAAGACAAAGAATATTTCATAATTATAGAGTCTACTATATCAATAAAGTAGAATTATTTAATATTATTATATTATGTATTAATACTATAGTGACAATTATTAATGGGAATTGTGTAGTTAAACCTGATGATAGAGCCCCAAATACAAAAAATACCCCAAAGTATTTACAGATAAAAATAGACCATTCAACGATCTACTTGAAAATTTCAGTATTTCTTCTCTTCATAATTGATAGAACAACTAGACAATAATAAGTAAGGGTCTAGAGGAGGTAAATAACACTAATAACTAACTCAACCTAGCCGACATCTACAGAACACTCCATTCATTGGCAACAACATATATATTATTTTTAAGTATTCATAGAACATCTTCCAGGATAGACCATATGTTATACAATGAAGCAAGTATCAATCCATTTTCATGGATTGAAATAATATAAATATTTATAAAATTAAATTAATAATCAACAATAGGAAAAGATCTGGGAAACACTAAAATGTGTGGAAATAATACAACAAATTTCTTTTTATAAAAATGTAAAAGAACAAATCACAGGAAAAGTGAGAAAACAGTTTGGCCTAAGTGAAAATGAAAACACAATATGTCAAAATCCGTGAGATACAGCTAAAGCAGTACTTAGAGGAAAATTTATAGCTGTAAATATATACTAGAAAGAAAAATCTAAAAATCAGTAATCTACATTGATATCTCAATAAGTGAGAAAAAGAATAACAATCCAAAATCAGACTAAGAAGGAAAGAAATAATAAAGGTTGAAACAGAAATTGGTAAAAATAAAAACCTGGAGTACAATGTAGAAAATAAATGAAATCACAATATGGTTCTTTGAAATGATAAATAAAATTTATAAACCGTTAACTAGACTGATCATTAAAAAAGGAGAGAAAAAAAACAATAATCAAAGCAAGACTAAAACAAAAGGGACATAACTATAGACCCACGGGCAATTAAAAAGATTATAGGGATATATGACCAATTTTGTGCCAAGAAATGAGAAAATTTAGATGAAATGGAAAAATTTTTAAGGGGATAGAAATATTCAAAAATGACTAAAAAAATAGAAAACCTGAATAGACACATATAAAGTAACTGAAATTCAGCTTCCTAAGCTGCTATTAAAAAAAGCTACAAATCAGATGTCTTAAAACATGAGAAATTTATTTTCTCACAGTTCTAGAGGCTAGAAGTCTGAAACTGGTTGTCAAGCTCTTTCTCCTTCTGGTTGCCAGCAACCTTTCTCTTTCCCTGGCTTGTAGGTTGCATAACTCCAATTCCTTCTGTCACTGTCACATGACCATGTTCCCTCTGTGTATCATCTTCATAAGGCCTTCTCCTCTCTGTGTGTGATTATCTCTTCTTATATTGGGTTAAGGATTCACCTACTCTAGAACGATCCCATCTTAACTAATTACATCTTCAAGAACTCTATATTTAAACAAGGCACACTCTGAAGTTCCAGTAAGGGCATGAATTTTAGGGGGACACTGTTCAACCAGATACAGAAAATCCCAAGCCTACATGGCTTCACTAATACATCCTAAAAAATATTTAAAGTAGAAATAAAGCCAATCCTATATAATTTCTTTCATAAAATAGAAGAGGAATGAATTAACACTTTCCATTTCATTTTATGTTTTTCCCTAATGCAAAATTCAGTCAGAGCTATCACAAGGAAAGAAAATAATACACTTTTACAGACATAGATGCAAAATCCTTAACAAAATGTTAACTAAGGGAATCCAGCAACATGTTAAATACATGATACGCCCTGACCAAGTGGTGTTTATTCTAGGAATGCATAATTATTATAACATCTGAAAATCAATTAGCAGAGAATATACCAAATTATTATATTCAATATTGAATAGAGGCCACAATTAAATGATTGTGCCAATAGAAACAGGAAAATTATTTGACAAAATCCTTCACTCATTTATGTTAAAATCTCTCAGCAAGTTAGGAGAGAAAAGGTAACTTCTTCAATCTAATAAAGAACATCTATGAAAACTCTACCACTAACTTTGTATTTAATGATGGCAGACTAAATGCTTTCCTCCTAAGATCAGAAGCAATGTAGGAATGTCCACTCTCACCACTTCTGGTCAACATTGTATTAATGATCCTCTTCAGTTTAATAAAAAAAGAAAATCATAAAAATGGTAAAGAAATAAGTAAAACTGTCTTTGCTTTCAGGCAACATGATCTTAACTGTAAAAAAATCCTATGGAATCTACCAAAAGAAAAAAAACGAAACTATCAAAACTAATAAATGAGGTTATCAAAGATGCAAGATTCAAAATTAAGATATGAAAATTCTTGTTTGTATTAGCAACAAACATTCAAGTATGACATTAAGAAAATCCATGTACAGTTTAATAAAAATATTTAGCAATAAATTTAACAGCAGAAATATAATTTATATTGAAAACCACAAAACATTGCTGTAAAAAATTAAAGAAATCTTGAAGTCTTCACAGAAATGGAGTGATGTATCATATCAGCATTATAGAAAACTCACTAGTGTTAAGATGGTGGTATTCCCCAAATTGATCTACAGATTAAACACAATTCTTACCAAAATTCTGATAGGTTTTTTCATAGAAATTAGAAAGCTAGTTTTAAAATTTATCTGGCAATAAAGAGATGCCAAAGTAGGGAAAAAATTTTTGAAGAACACTGTTGGAGAATTTACGTTACTTGACTTCAAAAAGTACTCTAATACTATAGTAACTAAAACTTTACTTCAAAACTTACTCTAATACTACTCTATTACTAAAACAGGGCTTTATTTGTATAAAGATCAATGTAGATACATGAAACAAAATGGGAAGTCCAGAAAGAAACCCACACATCTAAGGCCAATTGATTTTCTACCAAAATTCCAAGATAATTCAATGAGGACAGGGCAGTCTCTCAACAAATGGTGCTGGAATAATGAGATATCTATGAGCAAAAAGGGAGGTGACTTAGACCCTTATTTCAAATTGGTAAGAGCTAAAACTATAAAACTGCTAAAAGAAAGCATAGAAAAATCTTTGTGACATTGGATTAGGCAGAGATTCTTAGAGATGACAAAAGCACTATTCAAAAAGAAAAATGGATAAACTATATCTTATCAGATTTAAACACTTTGCTTTTCTGGAAACATCTTCAGAAAATGAAAAGAATCATTCTTGGAGGCTGAGGCAGGTAGATTACCTGAGCTCCGGAGTTTGAGACCAGCCTGAGCAAGAGCAAGACCCCATCTATATTAAACTATATTATTATAGTTTTTCTATCTTGATGCAGTGGTGGGTGCTGTAGTTCCAGATATTTGGGAGGCTGAGGCAAGTAGATTGCTCAAACCCAGGAGTTTGAGGTTGCTGTTAAGCTAGGCTGAAGCCATGGGACTCCACCCAGGGCAACAGAATGAGACTTTGTCTCAAAAAAAAAAAGGAAAGAAAGAAAAGCATAG
Source organism: Arctocebus calabarensis (assembly GCA_963573935.1). Lineage (NCBI taxonomy): Eukaryota > Metazoa > Chordata > Mammalia > Primates > Lorisidae > Arctocebus > Arctocebus calabarensis. Next base: position 22,737 of record CAUYON010023819.1, read on the forward strand.
ACTGAGAGGCAACATTTTCAAATCATACAGACTTTAGTACATGATTATTTTCATTAATGTAATTGATAATTTTGACTTTTGAAAGACAATGCAGTATGCTACTTAGAAAAATACAAAATTTAATATAAAGCAGATCTGGACTGGAATCATTAGTTAGCCACTGCCTCCCTGAAAGGACTTAGGTAGACTGATTAGCCTCTCTGGGCCTCAGGTTTCCATGTGTAAAATGGGAGGTAGAACTCTCATGAGAGTGTTGTGAAGAATAAATAAGATATAGTTTGTAAAATCACCCTAACGAACACCTAGAAATAAAAAAAGATATTCTAGAAAATGTCATTTCATATTTTCCTAAAACTTATTAAGATGGTAGGCAGTTATTAAAAAGATAATTTAATAAGAAATTAATTGAAAAAAAAAGAACTTGTTTTTTCTTGATTATAAAGGAACATGCGATATTCGTGGATATTTTAGAATATTTTAAAGAGTAAAATCAACTGTAATCCCCAAGCCCAGATGAGTACTATTTATATTTTACCGAATTTCCTTTCAGAACTGTATAAGTATACATCTGTGGGGCTTGGATCTTATTTTATTGTTTTTTTTTTATTTCTAAATTTTGATAGTTAAATAGATAATCTAGAAACAAGCACTGAATTTTTCCTTCAACAAAACCTTTGCAGGAAATTCAGCTGTAATAAACATTTGCTGGCCAGCGAAAGCTCTTCATGTTAGCAAGTAGGTTTGTTGATAAAGACCATGAATAATATCAAGCATAAGTTTATGTATCTATTTACCTATTTATCAGTTTACCCATCAGTCTGCTCACCTACCCATCCAGCCATTTTTTCTGTGCATCTATTTATTCATCCTTTATCTCTATCTCTATTGATCTGAGAATGCAAATATTAAAGAGAATTGAAAAATGAAGTCATATTTTTCTGAAAGAAAAATCTGATCAATTAATTTCCTTAATAATAAGATTTGACTTTGTCAATGAGGTTTATACAGAGAACATTTTTCATAACTTGAATGAACTAAATCTGCAGTTCCAACATTTGACAAAAATGTATTTGAAGTATGCATTAAGATAAAAGCATGTTATTAAAACATTATATAGGCAAAGTATATTGAAAAGACCCAATTTGTTCTAAGTATATTAGGTTTTAACAGGGTCTTTCTAAGTGAAATAGCAATTACTCTAGTTAAGAGATAAACCTTAGTAAATTTTTGGTATATTTCCCAAAACTTGAGAATGTGAAAGATTGCATTGGTTTACCATAGTTTTGCAAGTCAGGTGGTTTCTAGTTCTTTGCCTTTAATGAAATTGAAGGAAGCTGTCAGGTTATAGATTATTTAAAATTATTTTCACTGATAGATCACTAAGATTTTTGGCATTTAACTCAGAAAAATGTAAAGAATTGAGTGGCATTCCTATATCAAAAGTCCTCCCATTCCCATTTACTTCTTTAAGTAAATGTGTTTCTCAGCACTTACATCTTTAAACGAAAAATGAAAACAAAGTGATGCTGAATCTTATTATCTTACATGAATGAGTAATATTTTTCAACATATATGTACGAATTAAAAAGGGTTCAAGAATTTCGTTAAGAAGTGCAATTCCAATAAAATTTTACTGTTATCACTTAATAATCACTTAATAACAATAGGTATTGTTTAGGTAAGTTAATTTTATGAACAAAAACTCTATCCAGAATGATTTTTTTAAGACTTAGAGTGTTACAATCACAGGAAATGAAATTTTTATTTCAATTTTATACATCTTTTTAGTGTTGATAGGTGTAGTAGTGTGACCAATAAAATATTTTCAACCAAAAAAATTACATTGTGATAAAATTCTGTGGTGGAAGAAGAATTCAAGAAGGTAGAACTCTTCATTAAAATAGGATTCAAGGAGAGAAATTATAAGTGGTTGATTTCTCACTGTGAATAAAGAGTTTGAGCTTATGTTTTTAATTTTTTTAACTTTTTTGTTATCATAACTGTATACATTTATGAGGTATAATGTGATGATTTGAAATACAATATGGAATGCTTAAATCAAACTGATTAATATAAACATCACCTCATTTATTTTTTGTGGTAAGACATTTACAGTTTACTTTTAGTTGTTTAGAAATGTACCCTTGCATGGTGCATGTTAGTTGAGATCCCCTCAAATGCCCTTCCTCCTCCCACCAAACACCTTCTCCGTTCTCCTCCCTCCTTCACTCCTTCTTCTCCCTTGTTAGACAATATTTGTGTTTTATTATTCATAAGAGGGTATAAGTGCTTTTTTATTGGTTTCATAATAATATTGAGTATATTAGATACTTTTTCCCCATTCTTGAGATACTTTACTAGGAAAGTTGTATTTCAACTCCATCCAGGTAAACATAAATGATGTAAAGTCTCCATCTTCTTTTATGGCTGAACAGTATTCAATGGTATACATATACCATGGTTTGTTAATCTGTTCATGGGTTGATGGGCATTTGGGCTTCTTCTACGACTTGGCAATTATGAATTGGGCTGCAATAAACATGTCTGGTGCAAATGTGTTTGTTGTAAAATGATTTTTGTTCTTCTGGGTAGATGTTTAGTAATGGAATTGTGGGATGAAATGGAAGGTCAACTTTTAGGTCGTTGAGAATACTCCATATGTCTTTCCAAAAAGGGTGTATTAGTTTGTAATCCCACCAGCAGGGTAGAAGTGTTCCCTTCTGTCCTCATCCATGCCAACATCTGCAGTTTGGGGACTTTGTGATGTGGGCCAATCTTACTGGATTAGGTGATTTCTCAAAATGGTTTTGATTTGCATTTCTCTGATGATTAAAGATGATGAGCATTTTTTATGTGTTTGTTGGCTATTCATCTGTCATCTTCAGAGAAGTTTCTGTTCAAGTCTCGTAACCACAAAAAAATGGGGTTGTTTGATCTTTTCTTATTGATTAATTTGAGTTCTCTGTAGATTCTAGTTATCAGATATTTGTTGGAATCATAATCTGCAAAAATATTCTCCCATCCCAAAGACTGTCTGTTTACTTTTGTTGTAGTGCCTTTAGCTGTGCACAAGCTTTTTAGCTAGATCAAATCCCAGGAATATATTTTTGGTATTGCTTCAATTGCCGAGGGCGTCTTCCCATAAAATATTTTCTCACTTATCATCAAGTGTTTTTCCTGCAGTGTCTTCTAGTATTTTTTATAGTTGCATGTCTTAAATTTAAGTGTTTTATCTATAGAATAGAGAATCTAGAGATGAATCCAGCCATATATTGTCATTTGATTTTTGACAAGCATAACAAAAATGTGCACTGGGGAAAAGATTCCCTGTTTAACAAATGATGCTGGAAAAACTGGCTAGCGACCTGTAAAAAAACTGAAACTGGACCCACACCTCTCACCACTAACATGTGTTTTTTAAATGAATGAGAGTAGATATAAACCACTATAGCATATCATTTGGATACATACAGAAGTTTAACCTAACAGTTCTATTGTAATGTTTACAATCTGCCTACTATCACACCCTTTCCAACTATTTAAATTGATTTTCATTAATACTCATTCAATTGTGGGAAGACATTTAAATGTCTTTTAGGCAATACAGAGCAAGGGGATTGAAAACTACATTGTTCTGTGCTCTAGACTCACAGCATGAAGCTTGAACTCTGTAGTATGACCTTTAAGGTTCTTCACAGTGCAGCCCCTTCCTACCTCTCTCTTCCTTTCCTACCTCTCTCACTCTTCTCTTCCCAGAATTCTAGCTTTAGCCAACTCCTCTGTTTCTCAACTCCAAGTCTTTCAAAAACTGCCACTACTGTGTTCCTGGAAAAACTTCTCTTTCTTCCTTCCTTCCTCCTTTCCTTCCTTCCCTCCTTACCTCCCTCCTTTCTTCTCTTGCTCTATTTCTCTTTCTTTCTTTTGATCAATGAGCTCCTCCTATCCTTTAAGACTCAACTCCTCTAAGAAACCAATCATGGGTGACTCCAGGCAGAGTTAATTTCTTCCTTCTCTGAGCTCCCAAAGCACAAACAGTTCCTTCTATCATAAGGACCTGCAGCTTCTGGGGATTATTATTTAGGCATCAGTCTTCCTTGACGGTCTGTGTCTTATTCAGCTTTGTGTCCTCAAGGTTCTGAACACAAAGCAGGTGCTCATAAGTGTATGTTAAATAAGTAATATGACAGATGGGTCCTGCCATCTCTGCTCTCGTTTCTTTATGATTAATTTTTAATGTATTTTTAAATTAGCTGAACCAGTCATCTTGTGCCTCTCTACACAGGCTGCTGGTTTCCTCCTGCTGCCTTGCTGGTGGCCTGCTCACCCATGAGTGCACTTGGCGCCTTAATTTCACCAGCACCTGTATTTATCCAACACACTGCCTCTCATTGTCAATGATCTTGGCAAAGTAGGCAGTTTGGAACTCACTAAGAATTTTCTCATAGAAACAATGCTCCACAAGGCCTAATCCACCCAAATGGAGTGATATAGTAGATATCTACTATATAAGAAAATTCATCCCTAGAAAAGTAAAAATGTCACTGATAAAGCAACACATTTGTCAAAGATGAGTTTCTGTGTTTTTATTTTTATAAATGTCCATGGAAAATATGTCTGTCTCTCTATGTGGAGATCTCAGCAGGCGGGGGGGGGGGTGTCTAACATTGTGAAATGCCTACTCTGTGCCAGGCACCATGTGCATTTTATGTGATGTGTCGCTTAAGCTTCTCGAAACTATTGCCAGGTGCATCAGCTAGCCTTCGCTACCTGACATCTGATAGCACCACCCCACACTTCCACAACCATCACCTATTAGCTCATGGTTCCCTGAGCTGAACACACCTGGGTGATTCTCAGCTCGTCTCCCCTGGCCCTGCAGCCATGCTCAGCTGGAAGATGGTGGAATGGCAGGGTCTGGATAATCTACAATGGCCTTGCTCATAAATCTAGTGGTTGGTAGGCTATTGAGGGGTGCACCTCAATTTCCCTTCAAAGGGCCTCTTCCTCAGCTGGCTCAGGTTCCTGGCTACAATGTTAAAGAAGCCCAAAAAGTAAAAGCCGCAAAGCTTCTTGAGGGCTTGTTTCCAATCTGACACGCTGTCCCTTCTGCCACATGCTACTAATCAAAGCAAGTCACAAGGCCATATTCCAAAGGCTGGGGAAAAAACGCCACCTTTTTAATTTGTTTTTAGCACTACCACTTTATGAGAGGAGGTGAAACTAAAATTGTGGCCATCTTTAACATACCACACAAGGGACACTCTTCTTCCATGCCATGAATGCCAAAACCTAGGTTTAGACAGATCTACTGTCCTGTCAAACACACTAGCTCATCAGTAACAAAAGCAGGAGCTAAGCTCGGGTCTGCCTGACCTCCCAATTCTTCAACTCCTACTATACCACGGCGTCTCAAGTGCTCTTTACTCCCCCCCTCTTTCCTTCTCATCCAGACTCGGAGAGAAGGAAGCAGAGGAAAAGGCTGAAGATGCAGGATGATTCAGACCTGGGTCGTGTGCCACCACCTCTGGCTTAGTAACGCGCGAGTCAGGGAACCGAGGCTGGCCATAGGATACATTTTGAGTAATTATCTTCATAACTGTTTTTCTTGTTTTCTTTTCACCAAATATCCTGTTGCTCGGGTTCCATTTCTTCTACTACTGGCTGCATACTGGGCCAGGCACTTAACCACTCTGAGCCCACGTGTGCTTATCTGTAAAATGAGAGTAATAATTCCTACATCTATGAGTTGTTGTGAATTTTGAACGAGATAATAAGGTATGCAAGAATACTTTGAAGACCAGTAAGGCACACTCTGGCAATGTGATGAATTATTTATGCCCCTGCTCAGGGTCAAAAAGGAAGTGTAGTCACGCTGACTGTGGCTCTGACAACTGCCAAGAGCTTTCAAGGCTTTTCAATAATGTGTGGGCTTCAGACAAATGGGAAATCTAATAGACCGCTCTGCACAGTTGGCTACAATTCCAGCCAGCACAGATATGATGATAATTAGGGTTTCAAGAGTTCTGTTTCACTTCAAAAGGATTCCATGGTACAGTCTGCCGTCTACCTGAGGTTTGTAGCCAGAAGCGGATCCCCGTGGCAGGTGTTTTTATTCAGGCCCATTTTCTTTTTTTTTTCTTCTTATACACTATCAGGAGTGTGTGTTTCTTTTATACTCATTATTTTTCAGATGCCAGGTGAGAAGAGATTTTTCTATATGTGAGTTTTAAGACAGTGACCGCTGAGTGAAATGCAGAACTCTCGCCCCTTCCCTCCCTTCCTAAATGAGCAGCAGCTTGAACAAACTCACTTTAGCAGAGCTAGGCCTTTTATTAGCAGAGAATAGTCGCTAATGAGAGGATTTACTCCGCCCATGCATCTCTCCCAGGAAAAAACATTCGTTAACCTGTCAAGGAAGTGAAACCTCTTATTAGAAACCATAGAAGAGTCCATTTCTTCGTTCTTGCTGCTGAGGATTCAGAACACACCTCACTGCAGACCTCAGAGTAACAACTCAGCTGGAAGAGAGGTCAAGCCCACTGGAGTCAGGTGGCCAAGTGCGCAGGACTCCAAATCAAAGCTGAGCCCAACTTGGGCATTGACTACTTCAAACCCCAATACCTCCTTTTCTGCCTGGTGCTTTTGATCATCGTCACTCTTTCCTAGGCAGAGATGATAGTAGTAACGTTCACCCAGTCTTCAGAGCAAGAGACTCTTTCTGGCTCCTTTTAATCCATCTAATGATTTTCCAATTTTAGGCAGCAGTAGCCAGGAGCCACAATAGTCCTAAGAGCCTTGATGGAATTTCTCTGAGTAAAACTAGGAAGACAAGTCCAGATCTGTAAGTACAAAGAAACAGCTCAAGCAGCCCAATTCACTCATCCTTCTAAACCACGGATTAAAACAATGCAGATATGTGCTGGAGCTGAATTTTTAGGGAAAGTAAAGAGCATCCAAGGTTTACAATCATTGGGGTCACCAGGAATGAATGTTCCTCAAGGTCGAATTCCAATTAAGGTTACCTTGTGCCCCATGCTCATTCAGTATTCCTGCTACACCAAACTGTTATGAGTTTTAATTCCTGCATCTCATACAGAGTGCTACTCCATTGATTGTGAAAAAATATATATTATTTTAAGTACCAGTGAGAAAGAAAAGCTGCCACTAATTAAATTGATAAAAATACGCAGAAATAAACCCTGCTTATTCAGACCAAGTTTTGTTTTTCTCTCAAAATCATTTTTTCTTCTGCCTACTGTCATAGTCTCTTCAAAATCACATTCCACCTAGCATTTGACTGGTACTTACCATCCAGTTCATGTGATTTGGGGAACTATCTAGTCAGCCCCTATGGACAGGGATCACATTCTGTCCATCTAGGAGCCCATCAAAGCCAGATAAAGATACAACATTTATAACATTGAGGCCCTTTTGCACCTTCCCCCACATGAGGATTCAGGGAGAGTCACCAACTATGAAACAGGAAGCAAGCCTTCACCAGACACAGTCTCTGCTGGTGTATGGTAGCAGATACTGTGGACTCTTGGCCTCCCCAGCCTCCAGAACTGTGAGCAATAAACTTCTATTACAAACTACTCAAGCTAAGGGATTTTGTTATAGTAGCAGGAATGGACTAAGATACAACCCAATCACCACCTCATTCCCTAGTTGTGAGTTGCACATCAATTCTGCACATTTGCTACAGAAACTGATTGCTCCACCCAAGAGACGGTGCTGGTTGTTTTTCACTAAAATGAGAAGTAGAGCCATGTCCAGAAGTGGATACTGTAAGTGAGGGGAAGCAGCCTGGGTGACATGACTGAGCCAGGAAGTAACTGTCGGTGCATCCATCAGCCCATTCCTAGGGACCCCTCAGCAACAGGCAACTGAAATGTCACTCGCAAAGCTCTAAGGTCAACTCCTTTCAAGCCAGTCAGCATCTCTTCCCTAGTCCCTGACCTGAGATGGTCATACACTATTCCTGCCCTCAGGAACTTTAAGGGGTCTAACTTTAAATTCTTAAAAATGAAGTTCCAGAAAGTAGGCACTTTATTCAAAGTCACATTGTTTGAAAGTGACTGATCCAATATTTGAACCCAAGCTTTTCCCAAGGCCTCTTTTTCCAATTATGCCACACCACATCTTCTTAACATATAGCACTGTAATTACCTATCATTGTTTTCCAGTTCCAATTGTTAACATTTATCTAGTGCCACCCAACTTAAGAGTGATTATCAGAGACATAGATCAGGGCATAAAAGTATATTATAAAAGTTGAAAATAAAGTGTCCAGTCAAGTACCATGAAAAATAGATACATGTATGGCTGGATACTTTATGGACAACCCTTCTATTCACATCTATTAAATATATTTGACATATTTAAAATAAAAGTGAAATTTGTTATCTAGGGCTCAGTTGAGTTGATGTTTATTATATTTTTAACTGTATTGTATTTTTCAATTTTTCAAAGATAACACTGTATTTTGTTCCTATTTTTGGAAAACTATTTTATTTTTTCATTAAATCATAGCTGCATACATTAATGCATTTATGGTACATAACGTGCTGGTTTTATAAACAATTTGGAATGCTTGCATCAAACGGGTTAACATAACTTTCACGTCACTTTCTTAGAGGAAAGCTATTTTTAAAGTAAAACAAATGGATATAAAAATGTCTTTAGATCATAAAGTCCTAATAAGTGGCAGCTATTAAATTCATTGCCAGGTATGGGAACTCTCAAGCATCATGCATGAGGTTAAAAACACAACCAGTTGATTTTGCTCATTGATGGCGATACAGACACCAACAAGTAGGTTTTCTCAGAGCCCAGTAAGAACATGGCAATCAAGATTTCACTGTCTCAATTTTGCCTGGGCAGAGCAACCAAGGCTAAAGCATCACCAGACATTGCAGCATCTAGAAAGTTAAAAATTTCTAAATTCTTATTGGAAATTTCTCATTTTTTACTATGTAGAGGGTTTTGTTTCTTTCTGTTTAAAATTGCCCAATAGTATTGTTCACATCTATTGTCCTCCACATTCCTTCAAGGAATCAGGGTGGGAATTTGATTTTAATGACACCATATATGTGAATTGGGTCCCCAATTTCTTAAGCAGACGAACAATAGTGAGCCTACTGCCAGTGCCAGGGACGCTGGAACTCCTCTGTGCTGGGTGTAAGCCTTCCCTCAACTCCGTAGAAACAATCTCTGCTAAGTGTCCATTTCCCTTATTGCAACGAGATCTAACAGTTGCCTTTCATATACTTACTGAGCTTTGACCAACCACTTGTGTATGTAGTATAGGAGGGGAAAAAAAGTCTCTTTCCTAGGGGAAAAAAGAGGTTTGGGCTTCCCAGCAGTTCTTTAAATCAAGTCAGGTGATAGAATCTTCTGAGAATGTCAGCTTGGAGGCTCTGAATATTCACACTTATCACAAATCAAAGCAGCAGAAGGAATATATTCCTAACTTAATATAAGTGCCCTTCTAAACACGTATCAAGCTGGTACATGCATTCAAGTAGTGGGCTTTATAACTATGAGGTAAAATAATATTTGAAAGGCACACTCAGTTGCACTTTTGTCTCACTTAACCCCCACAGCAGCCCCACAGGAAACAAGTTATTACCTCCTCCACCAGGAGGAAACCAAGAGGCTGCATGATGAGTCCAAGATGGCAAGGTCAGGACTCAATCCCAGGTCTTCTGACCTTAAACGCCAGGCAATTTCCACTACTTCTCCAAATTTAAAAATTTGAGCCTGGGTCTCCTTGTATGCCAGCGAATGTGTAGGATGGGAATGATCCTATTCATAATGAGGCCCTTTACTGCAGATAGGATAGAAAAGGGGGGGGAGAGTGGCTGGAGTCCACTGAGCTTCTGTTCTACGTGGGCTCCTTTCCTTGAGCTATCTCACTTAAGCATCCTCTCTTTCTCTTACATGGTCAGGGAGAAACGAAAATTAAGGAAGATTAAATTACATTCCCAAATTCACATAGTTCACCAATGACAAAACTGGACTGATACCTTCAGGCTCTCTGACCCCAAACCCACACTCTTCTCACCACGTTTTATATTTTACCACAACTCACAGCATATTTTCATACACAATAGATTTTAAAAGGCAAATAACCAACTAAAGTTCTCTGTTTTGGAAGGGTTTGTGTTCTTTTTTTTTTTTTATAGAGACAGAGTCTCACTTTATCGCCCTCAGTAGAGTGCCGTGGTGTCACACAGCTCACAAGAACCTCCAACTCCTGGGCTTAGGTGATTCTCTTGCCTCAGCCTCCCGAGTAGCTGGGACTATAGGCGCCCACCACAACATCCAGCTATTTCTTGGTTGCAGTTTGGCTGGGGCTGGTTTCGAACCTGCCACCTTCAGTATA
>CAUYON010023820.1:0-12784 GCA_963573935.1 Arctocebus calabarensis
TCATAGAGATAGGGAGCACAGAGAGTGATGGAGTTTGCCCAAGGTCATAGAGATAGGGAGCACAGAGTGATGGAGTTTGCCCAAGGCCATAGAGATAGGGAGCACAGAGAGTGATGGAGTTTGCCCAAGGTCATAGAGATAGGGAGCACAGAGTGATGGAGTTTGTCCAAGGTCATTGAGATAGGGAGCACAGAGAGTGATGGAGTTTGCCCAAGGCCATTGAGATAGGGAATAGTGGTCCCGTCTGGGAGCAAAACCAAGCAATCTGACCCTGAGCCTGGAAATCAGGGTCCAGAGAGGACAATTTGTGACACTCCAAGGGAGGCACAGGGAGATAGATAGAAACTATGGTACTGGGGGTCAGCACCGGAGCAGGCAGATGGAATTAAATCTCTCTCTCCCTCCCCATCTCTCTCTCTATCTCCTCTTTCTCTGTCTCCCTCGCTTTCCCTCCCTCCTTCTCTTTCTCACTCTTCTATTTCTACCTTGTTCTCTCCTTTCCTTTCTCTTTCTCCCACTCTGCCTCCCTCCCTCTCTCCTTTTTCCCTTCCCCATCTTTTCCAGTCTCTCTGTGTGTTTCTCTGTCTCTGTCTCTCTGTCTCTGTTTTTCTGTCTCTCTCCTCTCTCCCCCTTCCCTTCTCCTCCCCTTGCTAGTAACGGTAATGAGGGAAGGAGAAGTAGAGGAAATATGCGACAAATCAGCAGGACTGTGTCTAACTAGCATGTTTCTGAAGCTTGTCTAGGACCCGTCAGGGGCTCTTTGAACTGCAAACATTGGCGGCAGCTTAACAGTTACCTGTGTTAGACACGTCCTCCCGTGCCCTTCCCTGGCTAAGACCACCTGTGGGAAAATGGATTAGGCACTCTGGTTTCAATCCTGCTGTGATCTCCACCTTGGTTGAAAAGATACTGAAAAGACAAGACAATTTTGTCCTGAAGACAGTGAATTTAGTGCCAGGTAAATGAGGCACTGGGGGAGAGCGGGGCGCACAGAGAGAAGTCCTTGTCTTTGGGATCACTCTGTAGGCTGTCACCTGCCCCAGCCCTCCACTGGGGTGCTGAGCTGTCTCAGTACCTGAGCTTCCGGCTTTGGGGTCATGGCTGGGCAGCGATGGTTCATTTCCAGTACATTTCCAGGCAATCCTCAGGAGAGGTCCCCCTCTCTCCTTTGTGATGCAGGCTGCCTGTGTGCCCTTCTCATTACCAAATTCTGGGTCTAGAGAAGATCCCAGGGCCTCTCACCCTTTCATTACTAGCAGGGTCAGAAAAAAGTGAAGCCTGTTCTGCACTTCAGGGAAGCCCTTGGATCTTGTGAGGATGAATGAAACTGCTGGGCGTCACCGGTCAGCAGCTGCTCCCAGGACTTGCCTTCTACCAACCAGTATCCTCCTAGTTTATGAGAGCACCAAGGCCATTTGTTGGCCCTTTAGCATGTGTCCAGCAAATGGACTCCCTGACATCCTCTCCTTCAGGCTCTGTTGATGAGCCAAAGGCAAACTGGAAGCAAACTTCAGTACCACAATCTGAAAGCAAAGCTCAGGGGTAAGATTCCCAAGTTCACAGCACCTGTCCCAGTCAGTGTCTGCCGTAGTGTGGGGCTGGCCCCACGAGGTCAGAGGGCGGCGGGGGGGAGCACCCCCAGATGCCTTCCAGCCTCTCTCTCCCCTTCATTCATCTCATCTCCACTCACATTTCTCACATGTCTTAACACAATTAATCCTGGAGCCAGAACTTCCCAATTAGGGCCCAGGGATCCTGCTTTCTAAAATTGCACCAAGAAAGCCTTCTCCTCAGTTACACCCAAAGGGGCTTCTCTTCTAAGGGAAAATAGAAGCAAAGAAACTAATGGAGATCCCTAGGTGATCCTGATGGTCGATCCTGCAATTCCTCTACTAGATATATATCCAGAAAGCCAAAAATCACTTTATAACAAAGACATCTGTACCAGAATGTTTATTGCAGCCCAGTTCATAATTGCTAAGTCATGGAAGAAGCCCAAGTGCCCATCGACCCACCACTGGATTAATAAATTGTGGTATGTGTATACTGTGGAATACTAGGCAGCCTTAAAGAAAGATGGAGACTTTATCTCTTTTATGTTTACATGAATGGAGCTGGAACATATTCTTCTTAGTAAAGTATCTCAAGAATGGAAGAAAAAGTATTCAATGTACTCAGTTTTACTATGAAACCAATATATAATCTACCTCCATATGAAAGCTGTAACCCAACTACAGCCTAAGATAAAGGAGGAAGAGGAGGGGAGGGGGGGAGGATGCATGGAAGGAGGATTATTGGTTAGACCACACCTATGGTGTATTTTACAAGAGCATATGTCAAATCTACTATGTGTAGAATATAAATGTCTGAACACAATTATTAAGAAAGTGTGGTGAAGGCTATGTTAACCAGTTTATTGTAAGCATTTCAAATTGTATATAAAACCAGCACATTGTACCCCATAAATGCATGATGTACATAGCTATTTAATTTTTTTTAAAAAAAGGAACTAATGAAGAGAGTAAGACATTTGTGTGGGGTAGAGGAGGGCATGTGAAAGCAGATTCACACCGGTTTTCTGGAGATAAACACTACAGGGTACCATTTCCCACCTGAAGACCCAGGCCTTTTTTTTCCCCCTACAATGGGAGTCTTTTCCCTCAGATATCTCTGTTTTCCTTCTCTGAGATCTTATTGGCCCTTTCCCAGAATCTGGCGTTGTTCTCCACTGAAAAGACCTCTACAAGTTACTAAACAAAAATCCAATTAAGCTGCTAGGTGAGAAATGTAATTGTTACGAACAAAGCATGTCAACTCCATGAAACGCTATTTTTAAAAAAAGGTAATGACTATAGGTTTCCGTGCGGAGGCTTGGCACGCCACAGCTCTTAAGGGTAACAGGCACTATTCTTCGAGGAGGCTGAAATCTTAAAGGTCACAGGTTGTTCCTGTTACCGGGGAAGATAGTGCTGGGATGTTACAGCAAAATGCGTGCCCCACAGGGCCCGGAGACGCTGTTGGTGAAATCAAGTGCAGCTCCTCAATCAGATGCGGCTCTGATCTGTTGACATCAGAGACATCTGTCTCCCCAGAGCAGGTGCATGTAGAAGGAGGGCGTCACAGATTATTTGTTAGGTCAGTTCAATAGGGCCCCCACAAGTTCTCATGCTGGAAACCTTTCTAGGGTAGTATGTAGATGTGAAAAAGCAAACACTTCATGCTGAAGCTCTGCGTTGTGCATTGCCTCGAGCTCCTCCATTCTCACTGGAGCCTGTGCTCTTCCTTGGAGCTTGGGTGGGTCAAGAATAGCTGTTATTAATCCCATTCTATGGAGGGGGAGACTGAGAACAAACTGGGGAAGCAGGGAGCCAACTGTTAGCTACAGACAGCAAGGGTAGAATGGATGGAGAGTGGACAGGTTCACACGCACTTGGCTAGGGAGAGAAAAAGAAAACAAGCACATACTGCAAACAGGAGCCCTCCCTGCCGCCCCATGGGGAGCGGAGTTAGACCCACGACTGTGACAACCATGCAGCTTCCTCCACATGGAGTAGGGTGTGTCTCAAGGACCAGACTCTCCTTGCCATTCTTCCCCCTAGAGTTGGCCTCCCAGCTCCTCTTCTTGCTTCTTGACTGAAAAGCCCTCCCCCTTCCAGGAAGCCCTTGTCTACAGCAGTGGGGGGAGTCAACCAGCGGTGTCGCTGCCCCCACAGCTGCAAACCAATCCTCCAGCTGGGGCAGTCCAGTGCGGTAGCCAGCAGCCATGGGAGGCTCTAGACCACCCAGCACGTGGCAGGTCCAAAATGAGATTTCTGCAGGTGTGAAAGACACCAGATTCTAAAGACTTCCCATGAAGGAGAAAAGATGTAAAATGTCGCATGGATAATTTTTCGTATTGATAACATGTTCCACTGACATCTGGGTCACACCAAATTAAATGGAATGCATGATTATAATTAAGTGCAATTGTCTCTTTTTATGAATATATTTTTTAAAGTAACCTTTGTAAAACTTAAAAGGAATAGATTTTATATGTTCTTGCCACAAAAAATGATAAACATATGCTAATTAGCTTAGTTTAGCCATCTCACAATATATACATATCTCAAAACATCATGTTATACACCATATACATATATATATATTTTTTCAATTAAAAAGAAAATAAATAATGTTTTTATAGAGTAAATTGGAAGGTACCTGTGTGGCTTGCATCTATAGCTGGACAGTGCTTTTGAGGCCTTTCTGCTGAGTCACTGGCAAATCAGTAATCAGATCTCCCAAAAAAGGAGAGGGTAAGCTGGAGGCAGCCTGTTTTATTTATGTGACTATCTTGTGCTGTGGATAGAATAGTCCTGTCAATCCCATTAAAAGAGGAAGCTTGGGGTGGGGGCATGGTGGCTCACACCTGTAATCATAACACTTTGGGAGACCTAGCTGGGAGGATCACTCAAAGCTAGGAATTCTGGATCTGCCTGGATAACATAGCGAGACTCTATCTCCACAAAAAAACTTAAAAATTTTGCCAGATATGGTGGTGTGCACTTGTAGTCCAAGCTACACGGGAGGCTGAGGTAGGAGGACCACTTAAGCCCAGGAGTTGGAGGCTGCAGTGAGCTATGATGACCCCGCTGCACTCCAGCCTGAGCAACAGAGCTAGACCCTGCCTTAGGAAAAAAATAAAAGAAAGAGGCACAGAGGGGGCTTGTTGAACACCCCTTAAGGTCAAACCTGCTTTGGGGTGTACATCTCCTGACTCCCAGGCCTGCTCTTCCCACCAGACACAGAATTTCTTTCAGCATTAGAAGTTCTACTCTTAACTCTCACTGTCTAGTCATTCCACAACTGGGCACAGCTAGGATCAAGCTGCTCTCAGCAAGCATCAACCTTCTCCATTGCCCTGCAGCTTCAGAGAAGCCCACCTTATGTCCCAGCAGTAGTGACTCCACCCCAGGATCATAGCTCTTTCTTTCTACTTCTACCAACACACTTGTACCTTACTCTCAAGCTCTCTGACTCACCACCCAATAGAGGAACAGACCAGGCCACCTCCCTGCATTGAGATTCTGCTTTGTGTGCAGCAGTGGTCCACAAGTCACCTCCCTGTCATAGATGACTGGGAAATTCTGATGAAAGGACAAGGAGTCAGCAGCCAGCACCCTGTCTGTCAAGGATCCAAAACATTTGCCTGGCTCCCTGGACATCTGAGTGCTAAAAAGAGTACAGACAGCGCCTTTGGTCCCTCCATCTATCCCTGGCAAGGTGCAGATAGAACCTGCAGGTTTCTCAGCAAGCTTCAAGGAGCTCCTTGTGAGCTGAAACCTCACACATTCAATTATTGAAATTCTACATGGGCTCCATTCTGATAAGTTTTAGTTCAAGAACCAAGGTGACCTCAGTTTTCTGCTACTCAGACTCACTGTATCGCTTGTATCTGTTCTCTCTTTCTAGCACTACTACTCCCTCATTAGGGAAGAAGACATGGCATGTTGACTTTGGCCTTGCAGGTGAAGTTCCCAAAGGTGATGAACAGGCCAGGAGGCCGGTCTTCTCCAAAAACACCTCCCAAGGAAGCTTCATGAAAGCAGAAGCGTCACCTCTTATACCAGTTATCTCTTCCACCATTAAAAATTACATGTTATTCCATTCCTGCCTAACTACAGGAGGCTGCTTTGTGAGGACACGTAACAGGAAGGATTATCTTGATTCCTCAGTCCCATCGGGGAGCAGGATGTCCAACTGGGAGTCCATGGAGGAACACGGGACATAAAGAAGAGAGCCGCGGTCACATCGGGGAGAGAAGGAGATGGTGGAGAAACTGCGAGAGTGACCAAACATCTTTGAACTTTATTTTGTCCATCTATAATTGGCAAAATGCCCTCCATGTCCACTTTGCCGCTCGCCTCCTCAGACAGAGGGTAATCAAAGAAAACGAGGTGTGGAGAAGATGGCCGGGAAGCCTTCTGGCAAGTGGAGTACCCAGGAGAAAATAAATAGGCTCTCAAGTGCCAGGCTGAATGTGCCCAGGGACAAGTGAAGTAGCACAGAGAGAAATAAAGTCAATGAGAGAGGAGAGGTGTGTGGAGTCTCTGAAATTGACAGGAGGAGCCAGGATTGTCTTACAGGGGAGCTGGTGGGGGATTCAGGAGTTGAGAAACGTGTTTGGAGATTCTCAGGGCCAAATGGCGCTCAGAAGTTAAATAAAGAAAAGAAACCTAGATTATTGGAGACCCTGTTCAACAATGACCGACTGTGACACCTTTCGGAACCTGGCAGAGTGAGCTGCTGTCCCCGCAGGGTCCCCATTGGCCTTTCCTGCCTGCACCAGTGTGTCCTCCTCCTCCTGCCCCCTACATGCTTGGTGACAAGAGTCTGACCCCAGGTCTATCCCCCACCAGATTGCGAGGGCCTCAGGACAGAGGCTGAACTTTCCCTCCACCTGCGATGTTTGGCACAGGGGACATGTTGGATCCAACTGCCGAGAAGAATGTAGGGAGTAACCTGCAGTGACCAAGCAACATGAAACTAGCCGAGAACAGAGCAGAGGGCTCACAAACAGGAGAGGGTGGGCAGGAAAGGCAGCTCCCAGGCCGATAGGTGCTCCTAGAGAAAGGTTTGCATTTCACAGTGGGCACACCTGGGAATTATCAGACCATGACAGCTCGGCTTTCAAGGAGGGTAACAATAACTGAAAGAAGAAAAAAAGGGTGTGTGTGTGTATTCTGTACATAAGGGGATCCATAAAAAGAAAACAAGAAGAAGGAACCAGAGCCAGGGAATCTCTATCCTAATCTCTCTCCTGGATGCTGGCTGGCAGGTGCCCATTACTCAAAGTTTAGCAAAGGTACACAAGAAGGGAATAGGCGATGATCCATTTTTCCAGGTCCACAATGAGAGAGCAGATGCTGCCCAGACAGTGTCATCTGAGAAGACATCGCTCTCTCAAACATCTCTTTTTCCCAGGATGCGACCTCTGTTCTGTTCTTTATGTCAACATATCTGTGAAGTGCCTACGTGACTGCCCAGCACCATGGGACATTGTAGTACAAAGAAGGGAGGATGGTCTTTGCTTTTAAATTGATTACAAATCCCTTACTTGAGCAGAAACCATCTATGCAGGAAGAAGATAAAAGTAACTGACCATTGGAAGACCACTTACAGAAAAGTAACAAGTGGTGTCTCTGCTCTAGCAGGTGAAAGTCCAGTGACAACTCCTGTTGGGTCAGGATTAATAAGGACATTAGACCAAGAGGGGGAGGGCCCTAGAGGTGAGGATGTGAGAGGGTGATCAAGAAGAAGCAGGTGATTGCACTAATGTACACAGCTATGACTTAATAAAAGAAGAAGAAGGAGGAGGAGGAGGAGAAAGGAAGAAGGAAGAAGAAGAAGAAGGCGGTGGCCATCTCACACTTGTACCCTCGGTCTTCTTGCTGCCATCCCATTGCCGAGGAGGGAAGGAAAATGCTGCAAACTGTCAATTCCAACAATTCCCAGGTGCATAGTCCTGTGTTTACTCAACACATGTGTCATGAACAACTATGATGTGCCACATGCATTAATATTATAGAGGCTGGAAACACAGGGATGAACAGAACAGATGAAAACACCTGCCCTCATGGCACTTACATTCTAGTGGGTGTTGGCAAACAATAAACAAAGGAACGATTTATAGGAGATCAGAGGGTGACGGAGCAACAGCTCACGGATCAGGACGACAGGGACTGGAGAATGTGGCAGAGTAAAGTGGACTGGTCAGGGCAGGCTGATCAATGGCATGGCTTCTGAACAGGGCCAGAGGACGAAACAGAGCGAGCCATGGAACATCTGGAGGAAAGAACATTCTAAACAGAAAGAAGAGCAAGTGTAAGTATAGTCCCCGACCCGTCGCATAGGAAAAGGACTTGGGTTGCAAAAAGTCATTCTCCAGCTTAAGAGCCTATAATGAATCCTATTCCTTATGACAGCCTATCTAAACTCTTCCCCTATTCCATGTCTTCCAGAACTAATTAGGTTCATTTTCCTAATTCCATAGTTTTCTCTGACCCAGTTACATCAGATTCACTAATATCTCCCATACTAACCTACACTAACCATCTCTGGGGTGCTATCAGATGCAATCCCATGCTACACATGAAGCATGGTAATTTAAAATAGAATTGGGACTAGATGGAAGGAGCAGAGACCATCAAGAAAGAATCGTGCAGGAGGAATCCCCTCTTGGAAACTGACATGGGGTTCAGGTTCTCTGTCATAGAGTGTCTACCCCTGGTCAAATTCACCACACGCCCTCCTGCCTTACACCCCTGGCTTTAAGAAGAACTTACTTGGGTCTATAGAGTCACATAGCTTCAGTGCTCTTGGCTCTTCAGTTGGGAAAATGGTGATGTCACTATTTTTCCATGCCCTTCTCTGATCCTGAGTGGCTTAACCAATTCTATACTTTGACTGTTTCTGTCACCATGACCCACTTTCCAAAAGTTCACTTTGGCTCCCAAGGTCATAGTAGCAGAAGCTACTACTGTTAACATTAATTCTGCCTCTGTAAACTTGAGGAGCCACTTCCTTTCTGTGTACTTCACGTTCTTCATCGGTTAGAAGGAGAGTGTCAGACTTGAAAATGTGCAAGGTCACTTCTGATCCTCGCATTCTGAGATTGTGTGTCCAGTTCCCATCCGTACGACTTTGCTCACGCTAGGGGCATTCATTCCTCAGTCAATCTTTATGAAGTCCTTCCCCCTCTTGAGTCTTGGCTATGGAAAGATGCAGAGGACCCAGGCCTCGCTCTGAGAGCCTCGCCAGTCCAACTGGACACCAGCAGGGCAACATCATGAGCAAGAACACCTGTTAGGGAAAGGACAGAGCTGAAGGCATCCGGGTAGCTTCTCCAGCTGAGTGTGAGCTGTACCTCAAACACTATGTAGGTGAGAACCAAGTAAGGAAGAGCAAAGACAATATTGCTGAGACAGTTATGCAGATGAGTCCACAAGAATACAGGCTATTTAAGGAGCCTCCAGCAGAAAGGAAAAGTTGTAGCATGATGTTAACAGGTGCTTGTTACACAGCAAGAGGTAACAGGTCATGAAGGCCCTTTAATGTCATTTTGAAGAGTTTTCTTGTTAACTTAAGAGAATGGGGGAAGAGGAGGGAGTGGGTTGATAGAGGGAGGGTTAGTAGGGGGGCCACGCCTATGGGGCATATTGCAAGTACAAGGTGGATCTATCAGGTGCAAAGCACAAATGTCTTAACGCTGTAATTGGGTAAATGAGGTGAAGGCTATGTTAGTAGGATGTAAGCACTCCACTTTGTACAAATAATCAGCATAGTGAATCCCATAATGGTATAAATGTATTCATGATCTATGTACAAATGACTTAATAAAAAAATAAAATAAAAAAGAGAAAGGGGATCATTAAGAGATTTAAAATAAGAAAGTGACATAGACACATTGCTTTCCAGAAAGACTACTTCAACAGCAGTGAGAAGAGGGAAGCTGAGTGGGGTGAAGCAAGAGGCAAAAACAGCTAGATCTTCATAGTGATCAAAGCTAGGACCAAGGCAGGGCCCCAGGAATCAGACAAGAATCCACTTCTCGAGATATTCGAGAAAGAGGATCATTGGGACCTGGTGACCACCAGGTGGGAAGTGAGGTGGAAGGAGAAATTAGGTTTCTGTCTGGAGTGAGTAAATAAATGGTAACTACCTTTAATAGCTTTTAAAAGAAACTGTCAGAGAATCATGAGAAAGTGTGAGTGGAGAGAGTGAGCGGGGGTCAGTCTTGATGATATTACACGTCAAGGTGCATTTTGCTGCCTGTATCCTTATTCCACAGCCTCTGGCTGTCACACTAAGGCCACACTCTGGTGACTATTATTACCTGTATTCTGTTAGCATTTAGACATGACATATTGTTTTTTCAGCATTTCCCTTGGTTTTGACCCCATAGGCATGTACCTCTTGAACCCTACTGGGGAGCCCATCATCTGGTTAAGCCCCCAATCCTCTACCCTCGCATCCCCTCCGGTGCTCTGCGCAGCACTCTCAGATCACAGTTCACAATGCAAGGTCCCCACCTGTTGTCAGGGCAGCAGGACAGGCTGGCATCAGACATCCAGGTGATGACCATGTAGGCAGGAGAGACAAGTGGCCTTCTCTCCTGCACTCCCAGCACACATGGCCCCCAGCATGGAGGACGGGATCGCTCTGCCCATTTCATGTTCACTCTTTTATGTTTCTGTTTGGAAATTTGATGTTCAAATTCTCCCAGGCTGTAGCCGGCAATCAATCCAAATGGAAATGTGTGGGGCCGATAGAGCAGCAAGACCATGGTTCTAGGGCCTGATGTTTTCTTCTTATGAATTTTCTTGTGCCACACAGAAAAAATCTTTCTAATAACAGAGGAAGTTTGTGAAAATGAATGGGGGTAATGAACTCCACTCTCTCTTCTGCACCAGGCAGGGGAGCTGCTCCGGTATGAGAATCTGGGCAGGATTCTCAGGCAGCGGTGCCCATAGTGAATGGGAACTTCCTGTGACCTTGAGGGGAGCTGGGTAAGAGGAACGAGAGAGGAAAGAGAGGGAGGTGACAAGGAAATGTCAAGGGAAAGAAGGGGGAAAGTGTTTTGATGTAGTTGTACCGCTGCAGAAGCAGAGAAGGGAGAGTGAATTGCCATCTATGGAGTGACTATTATGAGCCAAGTCCTCTTTTTAATTCTCTCAACTGCAAGGTCATGTTTGTTATTATTACTGTCATCCTAAAGACATTCTTTCTCTTTTTTTTTTGTATTAAATCATAGCTGTATACATTAATACAATCATGGGGTACAATGTGCTGGTTGTATATATAATTTGAAATACTTTCATCAAACTGGTTAACATAGCCTTCGCAACATCTTCTTAGTTATTGTGTTAAGACATTTGATTGTGTGAAGACATTTGTATTCTACATTTAGTAAATTTTATATGTATCCTTGTAAGATGCAAGGTAGGTGTGGTCCCACCAATCACCCTCCCTCCACCCATCCTCCCCCCTTCCCTCCCTATCCCCTTTCCACATATTCTTCTGCTATAATTGGGTTATAGCCTTCATATGAAAGCTATAACTTGGTTTCATAGTAGAGCTGAATACATTAGATATTTTTTCTTCCATTCTTGAGATACTTTGCTAAGAAGAATATGTTCCAGCTCCATCCATGTAACCATGAAAGAGGTAAAGTCTCCATCTTTTCTTAACTACATTGTCCTGCAGTCTCTGGCAGGTTTGCTGCCTTATCTGCCTTGAAGAAATCTTCAGCCCCACCGACCTTTAACTCGGGCTGCGAGTGTGTCCTGCAGCATCATAAGGTGGGGGATAGATGTGCACAGCGGGTCATTCATTCAGGGACTGAGTGAAATCTTGGGCTAAGCTCAGACTAGAGTCACTCCCTTCAGCAGCCATTCAAGAAGGTTCTGCCTGCCACAGAAAGATTATGTCCACACAACTGGCTTGTGCGACCATCATAGTGGTCCTTGCTGCCTCTAGGTCTTGCTGGGGACTTGGGGCAACTCTGCCCTCGAGGCAAGCCTGCCTCTACTGTCATGAACTCAAGGGTCTTACCACATTCCTCTTCCACTCTTCTTCCTTACATCCTGGGAAAGGGGAGAAGGAGGGCCAGGCCTGCTTTCCCCATCACTCCTCTAGGACAGCAGTTTGTATCCACCAGTGCCATTTCTGTCATCTCCTCCACAAACCCACCTTTCCCCTTCTTGTTTGCGATCAGGAAACCTTTGCTGGATTGTCCCAATGGTGATGGCAATTGAGCAAAGGCATCAAGAAATGGAGGAAAGAATACACCAAAGCCTACCTATTTCAATGAGAAAGGACTTCTCAGGGGTGATTCTCAGGCATGACACCTGTGGTTACATACGCCCCAGCCTTCAGGTTTCCACCATGTTTCACGGCTGCTGTCAATGCCACATAGTTGGTGTGGAGACCCTAACAATGCTGAGAAGAATGCTATAAGCCTTCCTATCCTTTTTCCATAGCCTCTGGCTGTCACAGAAGAAGATGCTCCTTCTGCCCCTTCATCAGAACCATTTCTCCCCGATGGCCTCTTCAATACTCCTGAAGACCAGCTGCCTGACTCTTCCCCAGGGACGAGCCACTAGAAACAACCCCAGCACATTTCTGTGCCAACAGAGAGACCAGGCAGGGCAAAGGCCACTTGTCCAAGGTCAATATCTAGGCTGCTGTCACTGCCCCGCAGACCAAGCTTGGGCTTTCAGTATCCTCTTCCCACACTCCAATGGCCTGTGAGGCCCAGGACTCTGCTAAGCCTAAAGCTACGTTTCCTTCTTCTTCAAAGTCAAGGGAGGATTTAACTCACAAGTCTCCTAATTAAGAACAGAAAGGAGGCAAAAATGAAATCATGTTTTATCTGTAAACCATTAAAAAATATATATTTGGAGAATACTTAGAGATCTAAAAATAGATCTGCCATTCGATCCTATAATTCCTTTATTAGGTATATATCCTGAAGACCAAAATCACATCATAATAAAGATATTTGTACCAGAGTGTTTATTGCAGCCCAATTCATAATTGCTAAGTCGTGGAAGAAGCCCAAATGCCCATCGGCCCACAAATGGATTAATAAATTGTGGTACATGTATACCATGGAATACTATGCAGCCTTAAAGATGGAGACTTTACCTCTTTTGTGTTTACATGGATGGATCTGGAACATATTCTCCTTAGCAAAGTATCTCAAGAATGGAAGAAAAAGTATCCAATGTACTCAGCCCTAATT
>CAUYON010023832.1:0-54914 GCA_963573935.1 Arctocebus calabarensis
TGCAACTTCTTGTCTCAATGTGTCAAAATCTTTGGTCATTTTGTCTTTGAATTCCTTGACTTCTTGAGACAATTTTTGAAATGCTCCCTGAATTTCTAAATCCAACTTTTCCTCTGTTTTATTGATCTTATTTGCAATCCACATTCTGAATTCAGTTTCTAACATCTCAGCCATCTGTTTATGCATGGGATCTTCAGTTGTGTCCACTGAATTGTTCTGCTCTGGTTATTCATGTTGCCAGAGCTTTCCCGCTGATTCTGCCCCATTATTATTTTGCACCATTTGGCAAGATGAGTAGATAAGGATAAGTTGGGTTGGGGGTTCTAGGAGTAGTGCTTGGCCACTTTGCATGAAAGCTGGGACTGACTTCTGAACCTTTTCCCCTAGAGTTTTGCCAAGGAGCTGTACAGTGCTACTGCCTGAGAAACTGGGAACCTTCTTGGTGTAGTAGGGTTAAGTGGCTCTGTCTTGTTTTCAGGTGGTCTCTGTCTTACCCTAGAGAATTAGTTACTCTGGGTTGAAATCTGAGCTGTGGAGAAATACCAGCAGTTAAGTCATCCTGCTCCCACCCCCCACAGGCAACAATTAGAAAAGGAAAATCAAACCTTCCCACTACCACACACCCAGGGTACCATTTTGGATAGTTCTTGGGTGATTGGCCCAGTTGAAGAGGTCCTAATCAATTGTCCCAGTCAGCACTGGCCTCAGGTGGGGGAGTTCAAAAGGTCTCCGGCAGCTAGATAGCAGGGATCTGCTGGCAACTCTAGTGTAACTTGTTCGGTGCTCCATGAGATCAGAAGGACCCCCCCCACTGGCAAATAAATTAGTCTGGGAAGGTTGATGTCTCCTTCCCCACCTTGCACTTCTGTCACACCCAGTCACTAGTAAACCCACAGGGCTGTGATGTAGTTCCCTCCAATGAGCAGATGCTCCTGGGGTTTGCTCCTCGCTGAGTCACAGGGAGATCTGAGTCTCCTCAACCAGGCCGCCACTGTCTGCCACTCTCTGTCACTATTCGGCAGGGGGTGGTGAGGTCTGACAACCTCGGGTGCTTGATAGGGGCTAGGGCGATTCACTCAGTTTCAGTCCTGTCCCTGATTGATATTTTTGACAGAACAGAACAACTTTGCAGAATTTGTTTCTGTCCTGACTATTTTCCCCCTTTGTTTCAACTTTGATTCTTTGAGGGCTGGGTACGTCTGAAACTCAGTAAAGCAGTCCTCTGGGTCAGCCCTGCCCTGGGAGTCTGCTGTCTCTGGGTGCATATTCTAATTCCTGCACTCCACCCAGGTCAGTTGCACCTCAGGCATACCCTTTACTCTGGGAGCCTGTGTTCTGTCCCAGATCTGTTCCACTAGTGGCTGCCACTGGAGAAGCTGCCTGGCCTCCCTGGGTTGCCCAGAGAGACTGGGAGTGTTCCTGCAAAGTATCCTCAGGGGTGTGAGTCCCACTGTCACCGTTCCCACCATTGCCGGTGGCTCGGGGTGCCACCTCTTCCTCAGCTGATTATCATCTCCTTACTCCCAAGCTGGAAAGTCAGCACAGATCAGCAACAGTCCATGCCCTGTTTGCACGCCTCAAAAAAATGCCCAAGAATCTGGACTCCATGGGGACAGGCTTCCAGGCCTCAGGGTGTGAGTGGAGGGGAGTTTCAGGAGTTCAAAATTGCAGGTAAAGAGTATATACAGTTTTATGCCTGGCAGAAGAGTGCCATGGCACCCTAGTAGGGGAAGGAGGTCTGGTTTTTAGAAGGTCTCTCCCGTGGGGTAAAACAAGAGGACGTTTGAACTCTGCTCGCTTATTTGTATGAAGGTACAGAGTATACTGTGAGCTGTTCTCATGGGGGAGGGGACTCCCATCTGCTTGGCGATGGATTCTGTACCTTTTGTTTGTATCCTTGGGGTCACAGGTTGTCTCAGCAGGGTTAATGTGCATTCTTTGACCTTCTCTTTTGGTTCAGATCTACTTTCTTGCTAAATTTCTGTCCTTTAACTCTCTTTCTGGATGGGAGCCTCTGTGGAGAGCTGGGTACAGATTGCCATCTTGGCCCCGCCCCCCTTGATACTGTTTTGTGAGGTTTTTTTTTTTCTGCTTTTGGCTGGGGCTGGGTTTGAACCCACCACCTCCAGCATATGGGACCAGCGCCCAACTCCTTTGAGCCACAGGTACCGCCCTTATGGTGAGTTTTGAAGTTGGAAAGTGAGAGGCCTCCAAATTTGTTCTTGTTTTTCAAGATTGTTTTGACTGTTCTCTTGCATTTGTTTATAAATTTTAGGATCATTGTCAATTTCTTTCTACCTTCCTTCCTACAGAGTCTCACTTTCTTGCCCCTTGTAGAGTGCTGTGGTGTCATAGCTCACAGCAACCTCAAACTCTGGAGCTCAAGAGATCCTCTTGCTTCAGCCTCCCAAGTAGCTGGGACTATTGATGCCCACCACAAGGCTTGGCTATTTTTTAGAGACAGGGTCTTGCTCTTCCTCAGGCTGGTCTCAACCTTGTGAACTAAAGTGATTCATCTGCCTCAGCCTACCACAGTGCTGGGATTACAGGCATGAGCCACTGTGCCCCGCCAGTTGTGTAATAAAAAGAAAAGCAATTTGTATTTTTCACAATGTGTTGCAGATTCAACACAAAATCAATGTAAGGAGTATTACCATCTTAGCAATATTAAGTCCTTCAACTCATAAACACAAGATGTCTTTCTGTTTATTTTCAACCTTAATTTCTTTCAGTGGTGTTTTACAGTTTTCAATGTACAAGTTTTACATTTCTTTTGTCACATTTTCTGAGTATTTCATTCTTTTTGATGCTATTATAAATGAAATTGTTTTCTTCATTTTGTTTTTTTGCATTTTAGCTATAGGTTTTTACAATTTTTTTTTAGGTTAAGAGAATGTATTTCTACTTTGCTAAATTTTTTTTGAAATGTAATATTTGTCCATGTTTATGGGGTACATGTGATTATTTTTTTGCACGTATAGAATATGCCCTTATCAGTTCAGGGATGCAGGATAATCCTGAGTATTTGTCATTTTTATGTGTTGGGAACATTTCAAGTCCCCTCTTCTAGCTATTTTGAAATATACAATACATTGTTTTTGACTATAGTCCCTCTACTCTGCTCTTGAGCATTTGAACTTATTGAAATATATAATACATTGTTGCTGACTACAGTCACGCTACTCTTCTCTTGAGCATTTGAACTTATTCCTTCTAGCGAACTGTATATTTATACCCATTAGCTAACCTCTCTTCATCCCCTCCCCTGTCCCTTTTCACTCTTTTCCTTCATGAGATCACTTTCTTTAGCTCCTGCCTATGAGTGAGATCGTGTAATATTTGTCTTTCTGTGCCTAGCTTAAGAAAATGAACTCCAGGTCCATCCACATTGTTGCAATGATGTTTTAGTGGCTGAATATTATTCCACTATGTGTGTGTGCATATTATATATATGTATACGTATATACATATATATACACACACCACATTTTCTTTATTCATCTCTTGGTGGACACTTAGGATTCCATATCTTTGCTAATTTGAATCATGCTGCAATAAACAGAAGGATATGAGTATCACTTTGATACACCATTTTCCTTTCCTTTTGATAAATACCCAGTAGTGGGGTTGCTGGATCACATGATAGTTCTGGTTTTAATTTTTAAAAATATCTCTGTACTATATTCCATAGTGGCTGTGCTAATTTAACATTTTCACCAACAGTGTATGAGTTTCCTCTTCTCCACATCCTTGCCAGTATAGTTTTTGTTGTTGTTGTTGTTGTTATTGTTTTGTTTTCTTGATAATAGTCATTCTAATTGGGGTAAGGTGGTATCTCGTGCTTTTGATTTACATTTCAGTGATGATTAGTGATGCTGGCATTTTTCATATACCTGTTGGCTATTTATATGTCATATGTCTTCTTTTGAGAAATGTCTATTCATGTTCTTTGTCCAGTTTTTAATGGTATTAATTATTTTTTTTTCACTGTTAAATAACTTTGATTTCTTGTATATTCTCAGTGTTAGGTCTTCATCAGAGGAATAGTTTGCAAATACTTTCTCCCATTCAACATGTGTTTCTTTCTTCACTCTTTTGATTGTTTCCTTTACTGTGCAGAAACTTTTTAGTTGACTGTAGTACCATTTGTCTATCTTTGTTTTTGTTACCCATGATTTTGAGATCTTAGCCATAAAATCTTTACTAGACTAGTGTCCTGAAGTACTTTCCCTGTGTTTTCTTTTGGTAGTTTTCATAGTTTCAGGTCTCATATTTAAGTCCTTAATCCATCTGGTGCTGATTTTTATGTATAATAAAAATCATTCTTTGGTATTTGGCGCTCTATGGAGCTTTGGGATCATTCTTTGGTATATGGAGCTCTAGTTTTCCTACCACCATTTCCTGAGGACAGTGTTATTTCTCCAGAATATGTTCTTGGTGTCTTTTAAAAAAGAATAAATTAGTATTTGCTTTTATCAAATGTTTTTGCTATGCTGCTGCTATGATCATATGATACTTTGGGGGATCAAACACATTGATCTTTGACTGGTGTAAATCCTGAGACTGGCCTATCATATCGTGTCTAGTTCACGCTGCTGATATGATCATATATATTCCTCCTTTATTTTATTCATATGGTGAGATACATTGATTTGTTTTCAAATGACAAAGCAGCCTTACATTCCATGAAAAATCCTATTTGCTTGTGTTCTTTTTTCTATTGCTGGGTTAGATTTTATAATATTTTCTTCAAGGTTTGTTTGTACATCCTTGGTTTGCACAGTAAGTTTGGTCAATAATTTTCATTTTATGTGATACACTTGAGTTTTGATATTCAAGTTAGCCCTGCATTTAATGAATGAAATGCATTCTTTCTTTTTCTATTTTCTGGGAGAATTTGTGAAGAAATTTATTTCTTCCATGAATATTCATAGAAATTCATGTGTGAAGTCAACTAGACCGAGGATTCCTTTGTCAGAAAGTTTTAACTTTTATTCCTATAATAGATATAACACTATTCAGATGTTTTATTTCTTCCCACATCTGTTTTAGGAAGTTGTTTTTCTAAGAATTTATCTATTTCACCTGTTATCATTGTAAGACATTGTCTTCTGACCTCTGTATTTCTGGTGAGAAGTTCACTGTCAATTGAACTGTGATTCTCTTGTAAGTACTTTGTATAATATCACTTTGCTTTGCCCTTTCATTGTATTTCATATGCTGTCGATGGTTTCTTATGAATTTTCTACTCTTTTATCCTGAGGCTCATCTCAGACATATTTCTTCCAAGTTATCTTTTAGTGTTTAATACTATTTTTGTCTGTCTCTTATCTTATGCTAAACCCACTCATGGGTTTCAATCATGTATTTTTTAGTTCTACAGTTTTATATGTTTTGTTATTTTAGGCTTTTTGTTGAAACCTTCTTTCTTATTCAATTTCTTGAAAAGATTTATCATAGTTCAGAGTCTGTGTGTGATAAATTTTAACATCAATGTCACTTGGAAATCTCTTTAGTATCCGCTTTTATCTCTTAATTTTCAGTTAGCATCTGTCTTTTTGTGTCCTGGTTATTTTTACACACATGCCAGATATTTGGTATGTATAATTTCAGTTAATCTGAGACTGATGATAACATGATGTTATCTTCCTCAAGAGAGGATTTACTTTTGCTTTTCCCAGAGCGGCAGGTTATTATAAAATCAGAGATTGAGAAAATTTGAAGCTGGGCCTCATTCTATGGGAGGGCGGTCTATTTCTGGCACTCTTTCCTCTATGGCAAAGCCCTCTGGGATTCAAACTAAAAGTTTGGGTATTTATTAGGGTTCTTTGTTTTTGCTAGAAGAAAATAACCTTAGCTGTCTCCTCTGATTTCCTTTATTGTGCCAAGCCTTGCTTAGATTTTCACCCGATAGTCTCTGTCCTGACTGCCTGAGTCCCAGTCTCTGTTGTCTGACTGGTAAATGTTTCCAGGAAGAAAAGTCAGATCAAATGTTGGGCTCACTTTCCTGGGTTTCCCATCTTTCTGGAATCTTCACACAGATTTTTATTTTATTTTGTCCATCTTTTCTAGCTATCCAGCATGTGGTTGGGCTGAAACTAGTTATTATACCAGTGTCTGAAGTATACAGTACCCATTCTCTTGTGAATGAAAGCATGAATGTAAGGTGGCTATTCTTTAATAAGTGCTCCTGTTACTTAAAGACCAACAGTCTTAGGGAAAGATAAATTTGAGTACTGTAATTTCAGTTTTCAGGTTGGGTAATGCATATTATAAACAATGAGAAAAATGCAATCTTTCAGGAAAATGTGTTCAAAGACTGAAGATCTCTCTTTTCTGTCTAGCATGATAAGTGGTGACTACTGAACTATTAATGGGCAGTAATAAGTTGATTCTAAGCACGCTACTCATTATTTACTCTCTGCTTTTGTGCACTAATTTTTATTTCTCAAAATCTATCCTGGAACAGTTGGAACACAAGTCAAAACAAATCTAAAAATACTCTCGTGAAAAATGAATCATACACCAGCTGGTTGCTATGTTTTTGTTGACAGGAACCTGAGGATATGGACTGTGGCTTTCTTTTCTAAATTATGATGTGCCTTTTTTCAACATGAAAATAATGCTATGAGATGGCAGCTTTAAAGCATGATCCTTTGACTGTTTTAGCAGGAGCCATAAAATTATGTCTTCTCACTTGCCCTACTCTTTCCCATCTGATAGAGTCCTGCCCAAATCTTGCATTTATGAGATGGATCTTGATATTATTCATTGAGTATATGACCTTCACCAGCAAACATAACTTTTTCTCCACTGAGCTAATAGACCCAGCTCATGTAAAAAGTGCTTTCCTGTCATTGGTAAAGATTGAAATTTTATTAAGATAAATTATTTATGACGAATGATGCAAAGATTCATTTCAAAGTTGTTTAAACTACAGTAAAGAAATAGCTAGTCTGAGGTGAGAAGATTACTTTTTGAGCACTTACAGTTTCCTTAACAGAGTGAACTCCAGTGAAAAGGGAGAAAATAAGCTTCATTTATGCTCTGGGGGATTAAACACTTTGATCTTTGACTGGTGTAAAGCCTGACACTGGCTTAAAGAAAGAAAAATCATACTGTATCTAGTTCTTCCTTGACTCTTTTAAACAAACTAATGATCAGCAAGAATTCTAGCATTAAAGGTATATTAAATATGAAAATTCACAAGGATGCTTAAATTTTGAGATCTTTTGAATTACGTAAATAAGTGATTGTTTAATGAACGAGAAATACCCTTTAACACTGTGCTGTTGGCTTCTGCAGCAAATTGTTATCTGTGAGTGATCACTGAGCAGTGACTCAGGGCTGTAATCCTAGCACTGTGGGAGGGCGAGGTGGGTGGATTGCCTGAGCTCATGAGCTAGAAACCAGCCTGAGCAAGAGTGAGAGCCATCTCTAAAAATAGCTGGGTGTTGTGGCTGGCACCTGTAGTCCTAGCTACTTGGGAGGCTGAGGCAAGAGAATCACTTTGAGCCTACTAGTTTGAGGTTGCTGTGAGCTATGATGCCACAGCAGTCTACTGAGGGTGACAAAGTAAGACTGTCTTAAAACAAAACGAAACGAAACAAAACAAAACAAAACAAAAAAACCAACAGGAGTATACATTGAAATGAGCTCTAGATGATAGTCTGACACTGAATTTCAAAGATTGAAAAATTGAAAAAAAAAGCAAAATATCTCATTAAATATTTATAATATTAATTGTATGTTGCAGCAATATTTTATATACAACAGATTAAATATAAAATATCATTAAAATTAATTCTAAGTATTTCTTTTTAATGTTGCAACTGGATAATTCTAAAGTTATCTAGTGATTCACATTATATTTCCATTGGTCAGAACTGCTCTAGAAGCTTAAATAATTAGAGAACATTTAGGATTATAAAAAAAATATCTCTCCATTTCCCATATTAGTATTGTGAATAACATGTTACGGAAGCTCCCTCCCTCCAGAAGGATAGCAGTTGCTGCGAGCACCTTGGGTTTAGCCTGCTCAGACCCGTTTGGACATCTGAACTGTCGGATCATGAATTTGTGTGGTTTTTAAACCACCACATTTGTGAAAATTTGTTAATCCAGAGGAAACCAGTACAAACAGTGAGGAGAGAACTGAAGCTCTCAGAAGTTAGGGAACTTAATCAAGGCACAGGTGCTCAAGGAGTGTCCTGAATTAGACCTGGGGCTGCTGATTCCAAGTGCAGTCATAGTTCATGGAGTGAAAGTAATAAAGCATGGAGCCCATGGATTCATGAATAGATTAATAAAATGTGGCATATATATATATATATATATACACACCATGGAGTACTATTCAGCCATATGATGATGGATTAATACTTTTGCAACATCTGGATAGAACTGGGAACAATTCTCCTAAGTGAAGTATCTCAAGAATGGAAAAACAAACGGCACATGTACTCATGTGGGGGAACTTGAACTTGGAACTAACTGATGAGCTTGGAACTAACCCAGAGCACACAAGTGCACAGAGGCAAGTTAAACTCAAGGGAAATCAAGCAAGGGAGAACAGGGAGGAAGGAAGGGTAAGGTCTCGAGGCCCCAGCCCTCAAAACCCACCTAATGGGTACAATGAACACTATTTGGGTGGTGAACAAACCTTGAGCCAGGACTCAAGGATTACAAAAGAGATCTGTGTGGCTAAAAACATTTGTACCCTCTTAATACTTTGAAATTAACAAAAGAAAATGTAGGTAGTGCCTGTGGCTCAAAGGAGTAGGGTGCCAGCCCCATTTGCGGGAGGTGGTGGGTTCAAACCCAGCTCTGGCCAAAAACTGCAAAAAAAAAAAAAAAAAGAGAGAAAGAAAATGATAAGCCAAGACCTCAGGAAACACAGGTCTCAGTTATCCCCTCTCCCATGGCCCTGAGGAAAACCCCATTATAGTGAAACCAGTCAGATATCATATCAGCCCATAGCTTTTGAAATTTAAGACTTAGAGTCTCTATTAAAAGTGGTTTTGTCAAAAAATCCTTAGGACAAGTGTCTTTCCTTTAGTCAGTAGGTGGGAGGATAGAGAGGTTATGAAGGCATGAATTTTAATATTGAGTGATTTATGCATTCATGACTATGCATTCAGCAGTGAAGGTTATTTTGAGAAATATTTGTGAAGAATTGACCCAAAGTTTGCTGGAAAGCATCATTATGTGGGATTCATGCCACTTTCTGTGAACTCCGCATAAGACACAGAAGAATGAGGGATTCCAACTCGTCCCACGTTTTACAGCTCTATCAGTTAGGGTGCTGTCCTGATGGAATCACAGTGCCGCTGACTCCATGAGAGCATCCTATGGTTCTGGGTCACCAGCTCCATCCCACATTCTGGAATCCAGCGGACACGCAAACCTAGCAGACACCCCCAAATTGCCGGTGAGAAGTCAGCTGCTCTGTTCCCATCTTCCCCTCTCCTTGGCCACCCCTTGGTCCTTCCCTCCTGCCTCTGTCCTCACCTACTCTCATCTTTTCTCTGCTTAGCTGACCCCAGCTGTCCTTGTGGCCAGCCCTCTCCTCATGTCCCCGGAAGTCCCTCCTTGTCTCTGTGACAGGCTCATTATTGTTAGCTCGACCGGTCCTATTTCCCCACACTTTCTCCTCTGCATTCATCAGCTGGGCGGGCTGCTTCGTCTTTCCCCTGAGCATTGCAAGGTCTCCTGGCCCAGCCCAGCCCAGCGCCTTCTCCAGACCGCAGCTCCGTGTGCCGGCCCAGTCCTCTGTGACTTTGCGTCCTTGCTCCCGTCCTTGCTGTCCTTCTGCCCTGCTTCTCCCATCCTGCTGTCTTGCCTGGAACACTTATTTATGGGTACCAGCTGTTCCTTGCTCAGAGGCCCTTGCTCGAGTTTGCACCGTTTGCCAAGGATGACTGTTCTTCTCTACAGGCTGGGCAAGGAACTTCCTCCTGATCTGCAGGACGCACTCCAGCTTAGCGTTTTCTAGAAAGCTGTTCATGAGCTCCAACCCTCCGAGGGAACCGAGGATGCTGCCCCCTGCTGACGTCTGCCACCGCCACCTCCTCCTCCAAGACCTGGGCAGACCTGAGGCAGCACAGACTCCCCTGCCCCTGATGGCTCGCTGACAATCCTTATGGCAGGATTGTCTTATCCGCCTACCTCTGGGGACAGATGAGTGAAGTCCTCTGAGCCACACATTACAGAGACTTACCACTAAGAGCACGGATATAGTGTGGACACAAATGTTTTGAGTATTTTCCTCCTATCATTACATTTCTTTAGCAATGTAAGAACAATATGAAGAGCATGCTTATGTATGTATATAACCTGCAGCCACATGAGGATTATTATTTTTTTTCCCCACTCATCAGCTTTGGTCAGTATTGGTGTATTGAATGTGTGGCCCAAGACAATTCTTCTTCCCTTGTGCAGCAGAAAAAAAGAAAAACAAAAAGGCTGACACCCCTGGGTATATTTCACAGAGAAGCATTGCTTTCTTTAAAATGTGCCTCTAACTGGCAAAACAAAGTAGAAGAGAAAATGACAGAAACCAGGTTACTAACCATTTTTTTATAAAGTCCTCCCACAGAGAAATATTTCAGGAAATGACTTTTCTTTATCTTCTCTGTTAAGGTTAAAAAAATGCTGTGGGAATGTGCACACACATGCAAAAGGAGGAGAGAAGTATAATGAACTCCTATGCAACAACCAACTTGCTTCACAATCACCAACAGTTTGGCAATTTTAATTCATTTATCTCCATGCCTTTTATTTTTCCTGCAATAGTTTAAGAAAATTCCAGGCAAATCTCAGACATTATATCATTTCACTTGTAACTATTTCAGAATATATTACTAGTAAATGTGGGCTTAAAAATAGTTATCTTAGTATCATACAGTGCTTGGTCCATATTCAGCCTCTCCTGCTTGTCTTAAAAATATCTGTTTCGAGCTGGTTTGTTTCATTTAGGATTAAAAACAAGGTTTACCCATTGCATTTGGTTGATATTTCTTTAAAGAGTTTCTTTTTTAGACATTTTAAAATATTTTCAAGCAGATAAAAAGTTGCAAGAATAGTACAAATAATGCTTTCATCTAGATTTGTAAATTATGAAACATTTTGCTTTATCATTCTCAGTGTTTGTGCCATTTTCAGAACGATTTGAGAGTAAGTTGAATCCTTTTACCTCTGAATACTTTGGGATGTTTCAAATCACAAATTTTAACATCATACAATAATTTAATTCACAGCCTATATTCAAATTCTGTCAAGTGTTCTAAAAATGTCCTTTATAGCTATTGTTTTTCCCAACCCAAGATCCAGTACAGAATTATTCATTGCATTTTGTTGTTCTGTCTTTTTTGTCTTCTTTGATCTGGAATAGTCTTTGTGTTTCTTGATCTTGACGTAGTTTTCAAGTACAGGGTAGTTATTTAGTAGACTATGCCACAACTTGGGTTTGACAAATATATTCACACAATTAGATTCAGGTTATATGTTTTGGGCAATAATACTCTAGCTGTAATGCTGTGATCTGCTCAGACTATGTCATCAGAAGGTGCCTAATGCTAATTTTCCTGCTGTAGGTATTGCTAGATCTGATCACTCGGTGAACATGGTTTTTGCCAGGTTTTTACTATAAAATGTCCATTTTTCACTTTGGAATTCATGAGCAGTTTCTAGCAAGATACCATGAGATTATGCCAGTATCTGTTTCCTCATTAAACTTTCATATACTCGTTTTGGCTTCCACAGATGACTTCCTAACTCTGTTATTCCTTCTATATTTATTCCTTGGCTTTCAGTGATAAGGGCAAATTACTCCTCCCCCAATGTACCTGTCAACTCTTATTTTTTTCAGTGGATTGTATGCACTATGCTTACCATTCATTTGCATGCTTTCCTCCTCCTGTGTCTTATGCCACACCCTGGTCATTCATAAACACTTTTGTATGAGGTGTTATAAGTAACCTAGAGGTGATTTAAAGTATATGGGAGAATGTGTGTGGATTATACACAAATGATACATTTTATATAAGGGATTTTTATATAAGGGACTTGAGCATCCATGAATTTTGGTATCCATGGAGATTCCTTGAATAAATCATCCATGAATACTGAGAAAAGATTGGACATAAATTATACTTTATGATGTATGATGGTTTTCCAGACAGTATCCAGCCATGTAATTGAAAAATAGGATTAACAATGGCTGGGTACTTTCTAGATAGCCGTGTGTGTGTGTGTGTGTCTTACATACAGGGTGGCCATAAAGTTCATGTGCAATTTATACTCATATAAAATTAATTTTCTTTTTTTTCCAGAGATTTCTGATACATATCAGAAAATGTTGCTATAAAAAGAAGGGAAAATGAAGGGAAATTGATAGCTTCATTGATTAAAGAAATTTTAAAGGCAAAAATTTTGGTGTTTGATCTTATAAATGGCATTATAACCTGAGCATGTTAACACATTAACACAACGTTAAGAAATTAAATTATAGGTGGAAATGATCTAGGAATAGCTAAGTTTCCCTGGAGGACAAATTTAAATTCTCAAGTTCTTAAGACTTTTGGTTGTAGACACTGTGAGGCTTGGGCCAGAGTGGACAGAGATACTGCAAAGAGCTCTGGTCACTGGTGAAGGCCTGCCCCCTTACCATACGTGTTCCCCACCCGCTTCCTCCCTAAAGTGTATCTGTCCTGTGGCTTCCAAACTCCCTGAAACAACATGATAAGCTCCCTCATGCAGAAGAGTGACATTTCATATTTCATTTAACCCACACTTGGATATACATTTAGGTAATATGTGAGAATTAATGAGAAGAAAACTTCGAAAAGGTGGGTGAAAAGCTAAGGTTTTCAATCTAGAGAATGAGTCTTCAGAAAGGTGAGGAGTAAGTAAGGCAGGGTTGGGGAACCTACAGCCTTAAGGCCACATATGGCCTTTTCAGTCCTTACATGCTGCCTTTTGATTGAACCCAAATTTTATGGAACAAATCCTTTTATTTTTATTCATATATTTTTGTTCACATTTTATATTTATATTTTATTATTATTATTATTATTTTTTTTTTTTTAGAGTCTCACTTTGTCACCCTCGACAGAGTGCCATGGCGTTACAGCTCACAGCAACATCCAGCTCCTGGGCTTAAGCAATTCTCTTGCCTCTGCCTCCCAAGTAGCTGGGACTACAGGTACCCACCACAATGCCCGGCTACTTTTTTAATGCAGTTTAGCAGGGGCTGGGTTTGAACCTGCCACCCTCGGTATATAGGGCTAGTCCCCAACTCACTGAGCCACAGGTGCTGCCCTATTTTTATTTTATTTTTAAACTGAATACATTTAAAATACCAAAGGATAAAATCAGACTCAATGAAGTACTAATTAGAACATTAGTAAACATAAGGGCTAAATTGGCAGCTTATGATTTACTTCTAACATTTATGATTTAGTTCTAAGTTCCCCCGCTTGACTGGTGCCAGTACTGCACAAGGGTAATGGGTGGGAGTTTATGGAAGTTGAATGCACCAGTCTTTTATCAGCTTTTAATAATGGTTCACTGAAATACTCCGCAATATTTTATAAGTCTGTCTGCTTAATGGCCTAACATGTCAAAGAGGACAAGATAATCACTGAAGGAAACAAATTTTGTAATGAAGTTGGGAATTGCAATACCTTATTTCTGCTAAAAATAAGATGATTTGCTTGCTTTGTGATGCTACAATGTCAAAGTTAAAGAAATTCAGTGCTCATCAGCATTATAACACTCATAAGGACGATAAATATTACAAACTACAGGGAGAAATGTGAAGTTGTATTGAAAAATTAAAAGATGAAAAGTGAAAGCAAAAATAATTCTCTCAAACAGCAATAAGACCTAGAAATAATGTTACTGAAACAATTTATAAAGTAGCTTATATACTAGGGAAAAAAGGGAAGCCATACAGTGATATAGAGATGGTGAAAGAATGCTGGTATAGGATGCTTAGACTCTCAATAATGTTTCAAAGTATGAAAAAACTACCTCTGAAGGATAACCACAATTGATCAGCAGCATGAATTAGCCTTCAACTTAATAGAACAACTTCATGCAATACTTTAAAGGAACAAACATATTATCCAATTGCTTTGAATGAATCAACTGATACTATGGACTCTGTATAGGTTTTATACTTCATTAGGGTCATAACAGAAGGTTTTCTTTGCTACAAGGAGTTACTCACTTTGGGCATTCTTTCAAATAGAACACAGGTCCTAAGTATCTTCAACTACTTTCAAGATAAATATCATGATGTTGGACTGAATTTGGCAAATTCAGTGAGTGCATGTACAGATGGTGCACCTTCCATGACAGGAAAACATGAAGCTTTTTCGTGGTTAAAATAAGTATTAACAGAGCCAGATGGTCACGTTTCTTCCAATGGTATCTTGCATCAGCAAAGTCTTTATGCTAAAGCTACTATTTTAAGTGACACTCTGCTACGAGTTATAAGTATTTTTAAGGCTATTTGTGCAAATGCAGCCTTGTCAGTTTTGTAACATGCTAAAGTTGAAGGATGAGGAACTCAGCGTGGATTTGCCTTGACATATCATACTAAAGTGTGATACCATAGGGACAGGTGTAAGCCAACATTTTATCTCTGACAGTTGAATTTCATGAAGAACAGAATCAGAAATCTGAATTATTTGAAAAAAGATTTCTATAGAAATGCAGCATTTCTGTATGATACCATGTGAAATCAAAACCACTTGAGTATTTCTTTGCAAGTTAAAACTAAGTTGGTATATGTATGTGATAAAAAGAAATCCAAGCATTTTGAAAAAGTGATTTTTTTTCCCAAAAATTCTTCTTCAGAATGAAATTTCAGATAAACAATTTCCCCAGTTGGCAAAGCTCATTGATGAGCAAGATGACATATGTGAATCATTTGAAGAATATCCAGGTGTTACAGACTTATTAATTGGAGAATACAATGAAGGGTTCGCTGCCTTTGAGAATCATGACATCACAGTCAAATTAACATTCCAGCTTCACCTAGTTGATATCACCAAGGCACCTAAAGAACTAAAGACAGAAGTGATTGAGTTCTCAGAAGATGACATTTTAAAGTCATTGTTTGTTGCTAAGAAATATTCAATTGAAATTTGTAAAAATGCAGTAGCATACCCTCACCTTTGGAAACATGCCTGAAAAATTCTTTCTTGCTTTTCAACCACTTATTGCTGAGAATCTCCATTCTTATATCTAACCCCAATCAAGACACCCTTAAAGTCTTTTTTGTTTGTTTGTTTGTTTTTTAAAGACAGAATCTCACTATGTCACCTTAGGTAGAGTACCATGGTGTCACAGCTAACTCAACTCAAACTCTTGGGCTTAAGCAACTCTTTTGCCTCAGCCTCCCAAGCAGCTGGGACTACAGGTGCCCACAACAACACCTGGTTATTTTTTTGTTGCAGTTGTTTAGCTGGCCCCGGCCGGGTTCGAACTCACCACCCTTGGTGTATGTGGCTGGCGCTGTAATGGGCATTGATACTCCTCTAAAGGATCAACTAAAACTGCAGACCTCCATGCCGCAACCAAAAATTCACATGCTTTCTAATAAAAAGCAGACAAAAAAGTCATTAAACATGTTAATTAACTTCAAAATTAATGGTTTTCATTTTTGAAATTATTAACTACATAGTAGTTAGATTTTTACAAAATAATGTGCATTTTAAGTATTTTTAAGGCTAATAATGTGCATTATAAGTATTTTTAAGGCTAAGCAGGTGTGGGTGTACAATTAAATATATTTAATTGAAGTGTATTAAATGTGGCCTTATTGGTTACAACTGAATGAACATGAAAATGTTCCCCACCTCTGGGCAAGGCTCTTTCAGCCACACCTGGCCTGTGCCCACAGCATCTAGCTGCAACTCTGGTCCACCCCATCAGTGAACCACCCAGGCTCCAACATTCTCTCTTGGTTCGACTGGCCATGAAACCTGATTTCCACTCCCAAGAGAGACAGTGTGACATCAGCTCTCTCTCCCTCACAGGTGAGTAGCTGCCATCATATTATAGACACTTTGGGGGAAATCTGAATCTTAGGCTTTTTTGCACGAAGAAGAACACTGATTCTGGACTCAGCCCTGGGAGTATGCCCATTTGGGCTGACCTGAAGATAGGTAAGCTCATCTTCGGTAGAAATTTCTGGGGCCAGAAGTCAACCTTTGTATCTAGGAGGCACCTTCCCTTTGCCAAGATTGTCAGGCTTCCCCCTCAATCCCTTAGTGACCCCCAGGGATAGTTAGCTCTCTCAGTTATCCTGATTTCTAACCCCCAAATAGGAGTCTCCCTTCTCTCTTCTGCTGGCATTTCTATTACCAGCCTGGTACATGCACAGCCAACAGACAGTCCTGCAGGGTGTGTGATGTGCCCAGGAGCGAGTCTATCTTCCTAGTCCCAGCCCACTCCACACCTGGGCGGATCAACTGCCTCTCTCAAGTATAAACACCAAGTGACTGGGATCATCAGCCTTGACTCTCTTGAAACCAGAAGTCCATGTTTGAAGTATTTACACTGCGCTCTGCCTCACAGAACCTGGACTTACCCTTCTCTTAGGGAATAGGGAGTTTCCTTTTGAACAGCACAGGTCGCTAAGCAGGTGTAGGTGTACATTGTGAATTGCAGAATTTAAGATCTTCTGCAGAAGAGAACACAGAAATGCCCTGAGGACTTGTACACCACTGGACTGGGACCCTTTATGGGCTGTATTTTCATGATGCCCATAGGCCTCCAGGCACACAAGGGATGTGTGGGGTCTCTTACTGGCTCTCAGTGCTGTGCCTAGGGAAGCCATGTGCTGTAATGGTCATATGCGGGACTCAGCAGGTGGGCTTCCTGGGTTTTGATCCCTGCCCAGCCCTCTCAGTTTTATAACTTAGGCAAATTACTTAAGCCCTCTGTGCCTCAGTTTTCTTATCTGTAAAATGGAAATTTATAGGAGTTGCTATAGGTTAATAGATGTAGTGTTTAAACTTATGAAGCACTCCTACGGTTTGAATGTTTGTGTTTCTCTTAAAATTTACAGGTTGAAACCTAATCCCTCCCCAACGTGATAGTATTGCAGATGGGGGTCTTTGGGAGGTGATTAGGTTAAAAGGGTGGAGCTCTTAGGAGTAGAATTAGTGCCCTTATGAAACAGATGCAAGAACCTGCTACCACTCTAATTGGACATGTGAGGATATGCTGAGAAGACAGCCCCCTGCAAACCTGCCAGGCAGCCCTCAGCAGAGACTGCAGCTGCCAGCACCTTAATCTCAGACCTCAACCCAGAGAAATAATTTCTTTGTTTAAGTCGCCCTGTCTATGTATTCTCTTATAGCAGCCCAGACTAAGACAGACACTTGTACATGGGCTCGTTATTGTTGTTGACTATAGTTGTTGACTGTGGCTACCTTCCAACATGGGCGAGGCTTCAAAGGGGAGGAGGCAGCACAGAGTCAAGAGGAATCCATAAGGCCCAGGAAGAGGAAGGGGTTCAGTCCTTGCTCTTACTTTTTAAGCTAGATTTTTAGGGCACTTGAGTTCAGTTTAGAGAAACAGAATTAGAAGCTAGGGAGCTGGGGAAGAGAGTGTGTCAGGAAGGAAAGAGCTTAAAGCCAGCTGCTCTTGACTGAGCTGGAGCAAGAGGTGGTTAGTCAAGAGCTGGGGTGGAGGCGCAGGGCCTCCCTGGCCTCACTCCTCCAGGCCAGGGCAGCAGGACGCTCTGCGAGTGAGGGAGGGGTAGCCACTAGTCCATCTGCTACCCCTGCTGGAGGAGGAGGGCAGGTCCATCATTAGACAGATGGGCTGCACTGCTGCAGAGAAAGGTGGGAGATACCCCCAGGGTGCTGGACAGTGCAGAAGGCAGTGCAAGCTGGACAGTCTTCCTGGATGCTTTTAGTTTGAGTGTGTTGGTGGGGATGTAATCTAAATAACTTGAGTTTATCCTGCAGGCTGGGGAAGTCATGAGAAACCCAGACTGCTATACTACTAGCCTGGGTCCCTCAAGTCCTTCTGAGGTAAGCACAGAGCTTCTGTCCCTCATAGCCAGAAGTTGAGTGGCAGGCAGAACAGATCCTGCGGGCTGGGGCAGGGCACCAGGGTCTAGTAACTTTCCCTCTCTTGCACCAGAGGCAGATGACAGCATTGTCTGTCTTTTAACTGTTCTTAAACATCCTCTAGGCTATCACTTGTAAAAGACTCACATGATTAAAGAGAACCACCAGATCTTTTTAACGAATCCAGATTGTCTTATACTGCCATGCATATGTGAAATGAATTTGGCCTAGTACTTTTCATGAAAGGAAGACACAGATTCCCTCGGCAGCAACAATTACGGCAAAATATGAATGATAATTTACTGTGGGAATCTGAGTGCCCACAAAAAGCTTTAATCAGCCTGAAAGATGCTATTTAAACACACACAAAGAGTAGAGAAATTACATCATTATTAACTTGATAAATTATTCAAGAAGCCAGTACTCATTAACTCCTACTCTGGTGATTTCCAGTTTCATGTTTGTGGACTTGAAAAGCCTTTTAATGATTGAAAGCTTAATTTGGAGAAAATGCAAAAATGTTATTATGCTCTTCTGTGAGTTTTGGGAGAATGAGCCCAGATGCCATCCTCTATTTTGGGCACCTCTGCTCCTACCCGCCACAACCCACAGATGGAGGCTATCCTTACATAGTTAGCTGGTTTGTAACTGCTCAGCTGAAACTAGGCCAGGATGAGTGTAGACCGTGTCCTAGTTGTCTGGAGGAGTGGGCCCCCACAGCATTAATGGTGAAACCTTAACCTCCCACATGAGGCCACGAGGAGGTGGGTGGGTTCAGATGAGGTCATGAAGGTGAAGAGAAGACCAGAGCTCTCTGGGTGCTCAGCTGAGTGAGGACACAGTGAAAAGGTTCCCTCTGTGAGCCAGGAAGTAACCCTTGTCAGATGCCAAATCTGTCGGCACCTTGACCTTGGACTTCCCAGCCTCTAGAATTGTGTGAGAGAAATGTTTTTGTTGAAGCCACACAGTTTATGATGTTTTTCTTATAGTAGCCCAAGCTGACTAGGACGCTCTGTGATGACTCCTTCTCCACACCCAAGTCTAGAGGGGAGGTTGACAGAATCGAGGTCTGTGCCCCTTCTGAGCACATCTCTTCAGACTCCACTTTTGGAGGTTTTGACCATGTGAATGACAGGAGCGCCCCAGCCCATAAAGCATTCTCGTTTCCGTCCATGCATGATTTTGCTGGCAGCAGCCCTCAGAGCTATCCGTAGTCACCAGCCAAAGCTACCTACAAATCCCAAAGTGGAGAATACTTCTCAGTCACTCTGGAGCACTTATTGTGAATGATGCTTTCTGAATAGTTAGGAAGATGAGAGGTATAAACACCACTTTATGGATGTGCGGGGTATGGCAATGCTGTTTACCTGACACTCTGTCATCCTGTCTACTGGTGCTTACAAATGAAATCTGGAACTCTTTATATGCCTTGGCTTTGTTTTCACCTTTAGGAACTTGTGGGGGGAGGGTAGGGAGTGTACTTGTATGTATAACTTGTGCACATATTTAAAATAACATGAAATAAAAAATATGGTTGAATGAAACACTAAAATTTTAAGTGCAAATGATGCTTTGCTGTCAGGCTTTTTCAAAATTAATTAACCAGAAGATTTCAATCCTTTTCCCCCACCCTCCCCAGGTTGCTCTAGTCACTGCAGGTTGCTGCTGCCTCTGGGGTGTAGTGTCATTTTCCCACACCCCACTGTGTGCTTCACTGCTTCCCCCTACCCAGGGGTCTTTGATGCTCTTTCTGCATGTGGATCCCACTTCAGTTTACAGACTAATGGCTTCAGATTTTTCCCATTCCCTGGGCTGGCCTTGATCTCTCAATTCTTTGTGTTTGGGCTCTGCTGAAGGTTATGAGTATTTAAAATTACAGTGGCCATGTTGCTTCCACATGAAGAAATCTCCACAGATTTGCTGTTACCTGAGGTGTCTCACCATCCCAGGCTTCACTTGCTTGTGGGTGGAGAAATACCCCCAATGATTAAAAACCAAATCTTGATAGTGAGGACCTGAGCCCCCACCTACCCAGGACTAATCTCCCTTTCCCAGTGCCTGGGTTTCCAGGGGAGGTTCATACACACCAGGTGCTTGGAAATGCCCCTTCTTTTTTTTTTTTTTTTTTTTTTGGTCGGGGCTGGGTTTGAACCCACTACCTCTGGTATATGGGGCCGGTGCCCTTGAGCCATAGGCGCCACCCTCTTGCTTTGTTTTAAATAACAACACGTTTTGTTATATTTCTTTGAAAGAACTTGTAGCACTATATTGTATTCTGAGGATTTTACATCCCATCCGGCCTGGTGTCTCCTAAGGGCCAGGTACTTAGTGAACCCTGAGATTGCAGACAGTATGAGGATGCTTTGGCTTGGGTTTCTTCAGGAAATGAAAATAATCTTTTTTACCCTGCTGGAGGAAATGAAGGATTCATTACAGCTGCTCTGATAGGAAGACCTGTTTTAGGAATTACAAAGCAATCGGTCCCACATTTCTTGAGAGGTGACAGCACATACGTACTCACATTGTATTGATTGTGAGGGGAATACCAAGAGGTATAACTTATAACACCAGAACCAATATTATTTCCTAGAAAAATTGAGAAGTTATGATGGATCAATTCATCACCCCTTCCCTCCCTCCACCCATCTGTCTATTCCATCCATTCCTCCATTCATCACTCAGTCTATTCTCTCTCCCTCTCTTCATGCTTCTTTCATCCACCATTCAC
Source organism: Arctocebus calabarensis (assembly GCA_963573935.1). Lineage (NCBI taxonomy): Eukaryota > Metazoa > Chordata > Mammalia > Primates > Lorisidae > Arctocebus > Arctocebus calabarensis. Next base: position 20,824 of record CAUYON010023832.1, read on the forward strand.
CCATCCCTCCATCCATTGCTCCACCATCTGCCCACCCATCCATCAATCCATGCCATATAGGCTTCACCAAGATGACTACAAACCAAATCATATTTTTAATAGTCATCTTTCAACAATATGGTTTCAGCCCTTATGCCTCAACTGCTGGAAGAGTCCTCTTCAAAGGTTGTCCCAGACATTTGTGAACGGTCTCCAATATGGTGCTCAGATGTGTCCATCTTTTCAGGCTCCTTGTGGGATAGCCATGCCGCAGCGGTGGTCACTGTGTGATGACTGCCTGCTGTCTGGGCCTGCTGACCATCACGTCCACCTATGCTGCTATCTATGGAGAAGGAACCAGTGCTGCCCTTGGACTTGGGAGTCTCAAACATCAATCAGGTATGTCCTTAATTCCCTATAACAGAGCTGAGACCAGGCTTGGGTAGAGTGGGTGGGTGGGGGGTTGAGAGCCACTAGAAGAAAGGGGCTTTGCAAAGAAGAAGACCATGTCTTGAACTTTACACCCCAGCCAGTGCCCAAGACCCAACCATACCCAGGCCCAGGCAGAGGAAGACTCCCTTCTACCTTCTGTTTGGAGGCTTATTTTCTGTGTCATCCTGTTCTGATCCATAGTCGACTTATCAGGAAGTTTGCCTGCATGGATACCGCTCCCCCAGGAAAGCCCTGTCCACTCCCCCTGGCACAGGGCTTCATCCCGAGGCTCCACGTAGACAGGGAAATGACACCGTAGAGTGGCTTCAGCAGGGGTGTAGGATGTTCACCTTCAAACACCCTCTCCCCCGCACAGGTCATTCTCATCCAAGTTGCCATTCTTCCTTAATTTTACATGATCAGATTTTTTTTTAATTTTATACACACAGTGCTTATTTAAATTTTTCTGAGTTTTGATGGGGTTAGCTGGGACCCAATAATAAAATCTACTTTCTTCAGCCAATTAAGAACAGATGAAACCAAGGAGTCACAGAGAGGGATTGTAATGATGTTCATCACAGATTTGGCTGATGCTGGAGACTGAGCAGGGACCATGGGATTCCTAAAAGCCTGTCTGCCCCATGGTCCTAAGACCATTTCAGGGCTCCCTGTGTGGGGCTGTCCCGAGCGACTGAGGCGAGGCCAGGTGGTCAGAGAGGTTGGGGCAGGTGATGCTCAGATCGAGCCACTCGTCCAATAAATCTCCCAGGAGAAGTGCCTGAGAATGTGGAGGGAGGCCTGGAGTTTCACCTGTGTGGAAAGGGTGACCAGCATCCTAGTTCACCTGGAAAGGAGGTGGTTTCCAGAAGGAGAACTTCCAGTCCTGGAACTGGGACACCACCAGGCAAAACAGGACGAGCTGGTCACCTGGTTCGAGAGTGTCCTGCACAGGTGGGAAGGACGAGGAACAGGGGGAGCATCCTGCTGCTATCTTCTGATTCTCAGAACTGCACTTCTCAAACTTCAGCTGCATCAGGGTCCCTTGGGGGCTGTGACAGCACTGAAGCTGGGCCACCCCACTGGGGCCGCTGTCCTGGAGCACACCAGAGGCCCTGCCTGTCCAGTGAGAGGAAGAGTCAATCCAGCCATGTTGGGGGGGAGGTCCTGGGCTCTTCAGTCAACCCCATTTTCAGGGAGCTGATCCCCAGCCTGCTCAAGCCTCCCCCTTGACCTACTGCTGATAACTGGCATAGACTTGACCCCCTGAAGGCACTCAAAATGCCAGTGCATTTACATAATTAAACTATGGCTTCCAGGCACACAGGACTGAAAATTCACTCCTGATTTTATGTCCTGTCTCAAGTGATGACATCAAATTTCTGGAATAAGATTAAATAATAACAGTGATATTCTAATAATAGATGCTTACAGATATCCTGGTAATAAAATCCCTGAAACATAAAGATGTCCCCAATTTAAATACAAGTGAACAAATTCTCATGGTCACCAATTAAATTGCCTTACAAATTCACCTTACAAAGTCCAAAATAAGATTATTTTTCTCTTATGAGTTAAAAGTGCAAAGGCACTGAAGTAAAAATGTGCCATTCCTCTTTCTCATTCTGCTGGGAAAGTCAGGTCCAGGCCCTCTAGAAGCTGCAGCTGGGCTTCTTCTCCTGGCTTCCTTCAGGGCCTTGAGCTGAATTTGTTTAATTCCAAGTCTCTGCCGCCTTCATTTTTGAAAGTGTCAAAGAGCCATCGGGACTCACACAATATATTGGCTTCACATGACATTTTTAGAAAATGAACCAATTCCCATCCCCTAAGCAATTAATTCAGGTAGAATTATGTACCTAGGTTTGCAAAGACCACAGCAGAGACTGAGTGACATCAAAGGGAGGAGAACCTTGCTCCCTGCTCCACTGAACCGCAGGCACTCTGTGTCCTGGTCTGGCTTCATGGGCACAAGCTGTGCCTTGCTTAGAGACCCACACTTAACTTAAAGTTCTGCTGATGCTTCCTTAAAATTTGTAATGATTTTTAAACCAAATGGCTGAATTTATTTTGTACTGAGCCACACAAATTATGTCATCTGTCATGCCATATACTTTGAACTTAAACTTGACTGGGAGGGGTCTCCCATGTTGGGCTTAAGTGTGACCGTCTGCTGACACTATCTCAGGGGAAAAATCCCCCTGGGCAAGTCCTGCTTTCCCTGAGAAGGAGAGTAACTTTTGAGACACCGATCCCTCTTGCAAAAGTGAGAAATTTACCATAGAGTCAGCTGCAGTCACCTGGTTTTGTGTGAGGGAAACTTCCTGACTCTTCTATTCATTTCCCTTTTGGGTCCCAAGTTTCTGTGGAAGTAGATGCAGAAAGCAAAGGCTCCAAATCCATCCAGATAAAAACAAAAAATGTGAAGTCTCCATCTTTTTTATGGCTGAGTAACATTCCATGGTGTACATATACCACAGTTTATTAATCCATTCATTGGTTGATGGGCAGTTGGGTTGATTCCACATTTTTTGCGATTGCAAAGTGAGCTGATATAAACATTCTAGTGCAAATGTCTTTATGGTAAAAGTCTTTTTTCTTCTGGGTATATACCCAGTAATGGGATTGCAGAATCAAATGGAAGGTCTGCTTATAGTCCTTTGAGGATTCTCCATACTTCTTTCCAAAAGGGCTGTATTAGTTTGCAGTCTTACCAATAGTGCATAAGTATTTCTTCCTCTCCACATCCACGCCAGCATCTGCAGCTTTGAGATGTTGTGATGTGGGCCATTCTCACTGGGGTTAGGTGATTTCTCAAAGTGGTTTTGATTTGCGTTCTCTGATGGTTAGGGCATCCCATGTATGCAGCGCTGCATTGAAACTAGTAGATCAACAACTACAGGCCTACATGAGAGAAAAACACAAATTCAAGAAAGGGGAGTGTGGGCTTGGTAAGCCCCACCTAACGGGCACAGTGTTGGGGTATATGGTGAACTACGGGGTGAAGGGCTCAACTGCAACTCAGACTTTATCCTACAGTCGCAAACAATGGAGTCTAATTGTATGTACCGGTATATTAATCCAGGGGGCGGGAATGAAGCACACTAATGCTGTTCGGAGCTGGCTCTGGCAAGGAGGTCAACAGCACTTGTGCTTGGCAGACTCAGGGCCAGACAGAGATCTGGGAAGCTTCACAGCAGAAAGAAGGGAAGGTTCAGGCGTGTCCTGATTGAGGCTCTGCGTGTGGGGTAGAGTAGCAGGTAACTGGAAATGGAGCCTTCTCCGAGACTGGTAGGGGACACATCAGGCTTTATCCAGCTCATCCTAAGTTGGGACAAAATTAGGGGAGCTGTCAGTTGCTACTCAAGTCCTGACCATTTGGGGCTGATTGTTACTGGGGCTCAGGTTTGGTTTCCGGGATTGCTGCTAGAGACAGAGACCAGACTTCTCACCAGCCTGACGTAACAGTGGCTTGGTGTCCGGGCTCACTCTGATAGGTCGCCACAGGTAGTGGTCAGAGTTCTGTTTATGCATCCGGCCACTGTCCCTTTGTGTGTGCTGGCTTTCATTTCTGAGGCCCAGGGCTGGGTTGAGGCTGTGCTTTGTCTCCTGATGTCATTTTCTGTGGGCGTGGTGGCTGTTGGCACGGACCAGCCCGTGAAGCCTGAGACAGGGCTCTCCTTTTTGGCTGAAGCATGCTCAGTTGAGAGCCGCCTAGGCTGAGCCCTTATGGGTACTTTTCAAACCTTGAGGTGCCTGGGCATCACCTGGGAATCTTGTTTCAGGAGTGGGTGGGTCCGGAGATGCTGCATTGCCTATAAGCCCCAGGTGATCTGAGGCTGCCACTGAGTGGAGCATGCTTGGAGTACGGAGCTCCCAAACTCAAGTTGCCACTACTGCTTCAGGAGCCTCTTCTCCTAACGGGGCTGTTCACCATCCCTTGCATTTCCTGTCTCTGGGTGGCATTTCCATCTGCTGTGCCTTGTTATTTTAATTTTTGCCAGTAGTGAGCTGTACCTCTGGGGTGTGGTACCCCTCCCAGCTGTCCGCAGGAATCCCCCGGGGAGTTTGGGTGCCCTTCCTCCTGTCCCGCAGGTCCACGTCCCTCTAAGGTGAGGCCAGTACTGAGGGCCTTTCTGCCAGTGTTTCTCTCCACCTGCTGTCTTCAGACAGACTCCAGCAGGCTGTAAGAATTAAACTGCTTTTTAAACATTCCCTCATGTCAATTGGTTACGCTAGGGCTGGAGACACCTGCTAGAACCAAAGGCCCTGCTATCTGTGGTTTTCCCTTTGTCCTCTGGCCCAGGTCTTTAAGTTTTTCTAACATACTCCTCAGATTTTGCTTGGTGGAGTCTCCCATAGAAGGAGATATAAAATCAATGAGTCGAGGATTTACCAAAGCATCCACTGATCAATAAGTCTCATCCACATTCATTTTCTATTTGGAGAGTCTATTCACCAATATCTGACCTAGGCCAGAACTCATCATCTTGTTGGGTTCCATTTAATGAAATTCGCCATGCAGGTCTTGGGCACATTTATTTGGGGCATAGGCGACACCTGTGCCCCATCTATCATATCTATCTACTGAAACATCAGACAGCCATTATTTTCCTTTTTATTGTGGGAAAATACACATGACATGAACCCAATCATTTTGACCATTTTAAAGTGAACAATTCATGGCATTTAGTAAACAGTCACAGTATTGCACAGAGTTCCAGAACATTTTCATCATTACCCAGAAGGAAACCCTGAACTTATGAAGTACTTTACTCCGTACTCCCTCCTTCCCCAGGCCCTGGCAACCACCCATTTGCATTCTGTTCCTATAGATTTACTTCTGGATATTTCATATAAATGGAATCACGTAGTATACGGCCTTTTGTGACTGGCTTCTTTCTGTTAGCTTAATGTTTTTAAAGTACATCATTGTTACAGCTTGTATGAGTACTTCATTTCTTTTTATGGCTGAATAATATTCCACTGTATGAATGTACCACGATTTATTTATCTACCCAGGCATCAGTGAACATCTGGGCTGGTTCTGCTTTTGGCTACACACAGTAATTCTTTGGCATATGGTTCATTGGTCTTTCCGATTCCTTGGTTGGTTTGCCTGTGTCAGCCTGTGGCCCTGCAGGTCCCAGCATTTGGCCATGGACTGGCTGGCTCTGTGCTTCTCAGTTGATTCCCGGATCCACCTTATTTGGGGCTAGAGAAGCCCCTCAGACTCCCCTCTCCTGAGACCCTGGTGCTCCTCAGTCCCTTTTCTGATTTCCTGACACCTCCCTTCCTTATCTGATAGCAGGGTGGGCACATGTCACTTTCTCCTTTTACTATCTTTGATATGTTGAGATTTTTCATTTTCTGGCTGTTCTCCTTGCCTTAACATCTCAGACACCCCCTTCAGTGCATCTCTTTTCCTCCACCCTAATTAGCCTGTCTGCCTTTGTGGTTGTGACTTCTACTCCCTGTTCAGTGAGTCAGGCAGGTTTTCAGGGGTTCCAGGTCCTTCTTGGCCTCCGGGGCAAATTCCATGCTCAGAGTCAGCACAGGTGCTTCAAGTCTCTGCCCTGGTCACTGTGATAAATTTCATTGTCACAAAAGGATGGCATGTTCTCTGTGCAAAAAAGCCCTGTTCTTTTTTAATTTATTCTTGTTAATTAAATCTAGAGCATTTCAGTAGACAAAGCTGCCATTTGACTTCTGGAATCCAAAAGCCAAGATCACAAATTATGGAACTAACAAATCCTAAGCAACAAATCCCAACTTGAGACTCTGTTGAGGAAAAAGCCCTTAAAAGCCATGGACAAACCCTGTGAATTCAAGATACTTTTTTGCATCTTCAGCGCAAGATAGAAAAGCAAGCATTCTGGGCAACCCACCTGCTGTACTCCCCTGGACTTGACATTGACAACGTCCAACTAACGGCATCCTGCATGTTGCTGTTTTATATGGAAAGGTCTGGACTGGAAACCTGACTGAAAAACACAGTAAGATGCAGCCAGTATATTTTGCAAACATCTAAAAAGCTTGAAAGCAGAAAGCTGTTTTTTTCTTTTTAATTAAATTCTTGCTGAACCGTACCTTGGGTTTGCAAGTGTGTGTCAGGCAGGGCTTGATGGAGCTTGGGAAATCCCAGAGCAGGTGTGGCTGTGTGATCCCTATAGCCCCAGCCTTTGACAAGGCCACGTGAGCAGGCTTAACACATGGCAGGCTGGAAACAACAGCCTCTCCCTCATGAACAAATGTCATCACTACAATCACATCAAGGGCAAAATATCATTGCAACCAAGGCTTAGAGCCACCAGCTTAGACTGCCCAATACTAAAACCTGCTGTGTCATTCTACACAGAGTGCTGCAACCCCCTCACACATCCGTCTCACCAAAAGCCTATCTCCAAATTTTTTTTTCTCCCCCAAACACCACATTTTGTTTCTCTAGATTCTCTGTCCAATTTATTTTTTATTTGGGGTTTTAAGTACTTATATCACCTTTTTGCCCCCAAGTTTGGAACCAACAGGGAGATAAGACAAAAGAATCTATAGATGAAGTTCAAATGAAGGATGGAGAATTTGTTCAGTTAATTTTTCTGTACAACACCAAAGAAATTAAAACTCATTTCCTTTCTAAAAAATTACTTTATTGAACTATACTTTATCTACCACAAACCCCCCCTATTTAAAGTGTATAATTTAATGGTTTTTAGGATATTCAGAGTTGTGAAATCACTATCACAATCAACCTTTACACTTTGGCACATGGTTGCCACCCCAAAATGAAATCCCTTTCCCATTAACAGTTGTCCCCATTTACCTTGGACATGCCTCTCACCACCCAGCCCCATCCTAGAAAACCATCGATTTATTTTCCATCTCCATAGATTGGCCATATCTATTATATGATCTTTCACATAAACGTATTCATGCAATATGTGAACTTTAGTGACCGACTTCTCTCATTCTGCATGATGTTTTCAGGTTGCATTCATTCCTTCTTATTGTCAAATGACATGCCATTGCCCCGACAGGCCTTACTGTATTCACTAACTGATGGATAATCATAGTACGGCATGGTTCTAATTTGAGCTATTATGAATAATGCTGAGATGAACATTTTTGCACAAATTTTTATATGCCCACAGCTTTTTCTTGTCCTTGGATATACACTAAGAGGTGGAATTTCTGGGTGCAATGGTAACTATGATTAACATTTTGAAGAAATGCCAAATTGTTTTCTAATGTGGCTGTATAATTTTACATTCCCACCAGCAACGTAGGAGGGTTCTGATTTTTTGCATATCTTTGCCAACACTAATCATTATCTGCTTTTCTTATTTTTTTAAGCCACCCTAATGTGTGTGAAGTGGTATCTTCTTGTGGTGGTGAATTGCATTTCCTAATGGCTGAAGTAGCTTAGCTGAGTATATTTTCATGTATATTTTGTCTGTTTATATATCCTCTTTGGAGAAATAGGTTTTCAGATCCCTTGTCCATTTTTTAAATTGGATTGTCTTTTTGTTGCCTTTTATCTTTATTGTCTGTTATTGTTAAGTTATAAGAGTTACTGTGAATTTTAGTATCATATCTAAGAACACTTTGCCTGAACCAAACTAATGAAGAAAAACTCCTATATTTTCCTCTAAGAGTTTCATTTTCTTGTTGTCATTATTGTTCTTTACTTTTTAATTTTTTTTTAAGATTTGGCTGTTACATTTATGTCTGTCCTCAATTGGATTTACTATTTGTGCATGCTATAAAAAGAGTTGCAACTTCATTTTTCCATGTAGTTATCCAGTTGTCTCGGCACCATTTATTGAAAAGAAATGTATATTTACTTTTAATATAAAGCAGTGAGCAGGAGAGATATTTTGATAAGCTCAAAAGGGAAGCTGGCAGATTCATCAATAGAAATCTGACTAGAGACTTATGAAAAAGAGTATAGTCAATGAATAACAAATTCTCTATATTTTATTTTCATCTTGACTGGTGATGAATATTTACTTTGTACCAACACACTATGTGGTAGATGCTGTGGATTATCTGGTTCAACCCATTCCAACTTCCTTCTAGCATTCCGTATCTTTAGAAGGCTCTTGGATATAGTCCTAAAGTCCTTGGGTTCTACCAATAAGATACACTTGAGTGACACTTTGGTTCAGAAATGAACTAAATGGGAAGAGAATCAGAGAAGGTGTGACAGAGACAGGACATACAGTTCTGGAACCTCCACTTTAAGTGAAGTTTCCTATTTTTTAAAGACAGCAGAATTGCTAATATGGTGACTTTCTGATCCTGGCAAATGTAAAAACTTTTGGGTTTTTTGGCTTCTTAATGGTGGCAGGGGCAACAGCTCCCTTGATGATCTAGCTTTGTGATGTGTTTCTGAGAATCCTGGAAGTTTACTTTACAGTTGCCTCGACTCTCCAATGAGCCTATGAAAAATCTACAAATGTCTTTGTAAGGTTCTACCATCTTCAATTAAATAAAGTCATAAAGTGATGGAAAATAGAAGTGGTGGCGGAGACACTTCCATGAAAATGGGAATCTGGGGTTGGCTTTCCGGCTTGGGTGGGTTTGAAAGCAGAGAGGAACTAATTACCATTTTCCAGCATCTGCTGTCCTTGAAAACCTGAAAAGTGTTGTGACACTTTAATTAACACCTGCAGTCACCTGAAATGAAGAGTTACTGAGACCTAGATTGTGGCAGATCCAGTTTCCCCTGTGGGAGGGATGAGAAATAAGAGCAATTTTGGATGGGCTCTCTTCTTCCAATTGGGTTAAGAAGCTTTAATAATTAAACTAACTCAATGATTCAACATCTTGATTTAAGACAGGTAGTTTTTTTACTACGTTAATTTGAATTTTCCCTAGAAGCAAATTCACACATAAGTAGTTTACTTGAGAGGTAGTGCCAGGTACAGGGGTGAGAAAGTGAGCCAGGGAAGGGAGAGTAGCCTATAAAGGGTACATTTTCAAGCCAGCTACTACCCCAGGCAACCGGAGGTCATTCTCCCCGGAGAGCTCTGGGTGGCAATTCTCCATCTGGGACGTGCCTCAGAGTTATCTCACCCTTGGAGCAAGGAAACTTTTGTTAGGCGTAGATACAGCCTACTCCCAGGGGTGACATTAATCTGTCAGTTCTTTGAGCCTTCCCTGTGTGTAGACAGAATGGGCTGCATTGGCCATAGAAGGCTTCAGACATAGATCCACAGGGATGGCTCTTAGAAATACAGTTGGCATGCGCAGAATGGCAAGTTTTGAGGGGATGAGGGAATTAATGATGCACCAGTAGAATCTAGTACATTTAAATAAGCTGTATTTCCTTGTAGTTTGTAGCTCCGGATAAGGCCCAGATATGGCTGAAAACTAGACATAGGCCTGCTTCTGTGAGTTCCCGATAGTCAAATTCATAGACTCACTACAGAAAAGTTAACAGTGCTGATTATTATTGAGCGTGGTCCTGAGAATTTGAATGGTGATGAGATTTTAAAGAGTCCTGTTATCCTGAATTCTCCCATCTCAGTGGACCCTCCTTGCCTGGAGTAGTAGACTTACTTTCAGTCTAGTACAGCTAGGCCTCCCTTGCAGGAAGACCATGTCATAGTGACCTGAAGTACTGACCTCAGGGATGTTAACTCTACCTTCATAACAGGTACCCATAAATGAGAGTTGGATCCCAGGATGCCTCAGAGGCTAATTACCATGTCTGGGAACAGAAGGCTCACATACTAAAATATTTGTAGGACTTTAACACTTACTGCAGTGCAAAACTGGAGAAGTATGTGTGGGATAGAATCCAGGGGTGCCAAACGTGACTTTTTAATCTTACTGAAATTATCCATATGTGTCATATTATTAAGGATTCTGCATTTAATGAGCTGTCATGGGCACCTGGAATGGTGTGTTAGCTTGCCTGTTGACTGAAAGCTGAAATACCTTGCTGAGGGGGGCAAGAGCATCTTTAGAAAAGAGTTATAATGCTTACCCTCTTTAGACCAATGGTGAGGAAAAGAATTACTGCCACTAAAATGGGACCCTGATCACAAATGGGGTGATGGGATTCCAGGGCAGCTGATGTGAAGTAGTTACATATCGTCACTGACAGCAGGGCCAGCTGGGGTGGTGTGGTCATTCACATACTTCCAACCACAGGGATGTTTGTTGGTGAAATATCCAGGCACCCAGCGAAGGTTATATTTGGTCTATAGGAAGGAAAGGTCTGACCCGAGTCAGCACAAGGGCAAGCCATGTAGTACCAATTTGTCTCAGTTCACAGATCAAAGTTCCATGACTATATGGGGGAATCAAGGTACACCTGGGGGATGTCCCTCTGGTATGAAGACAAATACAAGTTGTGAATTTTTCTCCTATTCTTTTCCAAAGGAACTTGCAGCTATTTGCCAGAAGAAAGAGAAATGCCTAGAAATTTCTAGAATTGTTAGATCCTGGCTCAGAGTCAGGGAACTCAGAATATACTGTGGCCTACCAGTTAGAGGAAGGGTGTGAGGAGGATCATGTGGTAAAAAGAGCCCTAACCTGAATCTCACCATGTTACAATGTGTGATTAACCCATTCTTTATTTCTTGAAAGTAGAGATGAGATAGGTATGCATCCTGACCATGAGGGCCAGGAGAGGGAGAAGGGTGATTCCCTGTTGTGCTTCATCCCCACCAAAACTGTAGACCGAAGACATTGGTGGGTGGTGGTGGGTGATGTCCAAGACATCAAGTTTGGGAAAATCCCAGGTGGTGATTTTTCTTACAATCCCATTTACCACAAAAGTTTTCTCAGTGTAGATATCACATGGATCTTAGAAGGTGATAGCAAATTCTCCTGAGCCTAATCCTAATCAGGAAAACAGCTGTGCCAGTATGATTGTTTTAGGAGAATAAATTAGCATGACTCCTGGGGTATGGAAGACAGTTGCTAACTGGAAACTGACTTTTTACTAGGGAACACTAGAGGCAGTTTTTTTTTTTTTTTTTTTTCCATCTGAAAGTCAAAAGGGCTTGGTTCTCTCATTGTCCCACATAATATCCTGCTGGTCTACTACACTGAGCAGCATGATGGCACTATCTGAGGCTATCTGGTGCCAGAAACAGGGTCTTGGAGGAAAACCATGTCTCCCTTTGGAATATAACTGTTCTGCTGTGAGAATATCTCTTGGCTTGCTATTGGGGCCCTGGCAGAGATTGTCCATTGAACCTGAACCTCCCATTGTGGAGTGGCTATTATCTGAGCTATAAAGCCATCAAATTGGGTGCACAGTTTGTATGCCATTGTCATCTGTAGGTGGTGTGAGTATGGGACTGAGCTCAAGGGGGTCTGGCAGGAACAGACTAATTGAACACATGGATCATACTCCCCTTAAGCTTAGCCCTGGAGCGCTATCTCATTCTCAGCCCACAACCAAGCCTGCATATGTGATCAGACTATGATCAGACTGTTCAAGGAGGAGCATTCTCAACTTGGTTTATTAATGCACCAGATATGTGTGCCCAGTGGGAACTGGATGCCATGGCTTTGTATCCTCATTTAGACACAGCATTGGGGAATAGCAGACAAGAGAATTTCTTCCTCTATAAGCAGTAAATGTTGTCTACTTTTCTGGAAGAAAAAAAGGCCTGAGGTGAGAATTTACATATTTTGTGGGTGGTGGCTTATTTTCTGTCCAGTTGAAAAGAGATTTGGAAAGAACAAAACTAGAGAAAAGTGATAATCTAGGAAAGGGAATACAAATGGGCCTCTCAAAAATGGGCCTGGAATGTGAGACTGTCAGAGTACCATGTGATTTTTTTTTTTTTTTACTAAGCCATTTCCACTTTGGAGGAAGCACCATATAATCAGGGACATACTTTGTTAATGCCAATCAGCCTCTTTCTCCACCCTCCCAGTGGCTGCTCAGTACAGCAATGGCGGACACAGTGAGCCAAGTGGCTGTGGGCACAATCAGAGCTCATGGGCACAGAGTCATGGACATCTTTGGGCATGGCTGACGTCTACCACCAAGGCTGTGACCAACTCTCGGCTTCTGACACAGTCTGCGATCCTAGGATGAGGAGACCAGCAAGCAACTCGGAGGCAGGGAGGTTACATTTTCACTTTTCCATTGTGGAGGGCTAGCAATTCATGTCTACCAACGTAGATGTCAACACCACACTTCTATAACATTAAGAAGCAACCTTCTGAATGCCTTCTTCCTGGTAGTGGTATTCCACACTCATTGTTCTGACCAAAAAAATTATTTAACAACCTCCTTCCCTCTGCCAAGCTCAGAGGATACACTGATATTCAAAGGGAATGTCATGACCTACATAATACTGACTTTTTAAATGGTAAGATAACGTATTGGAGACTCAGTTATAGCACCAGTTGGGAGCCAACACCCTCAGAAGTCTGATAGTCTCCTACAGGATGCAGCATATCCTCTTAATCAGCGATTGACAGGTGGCATGGTGTTTTCCGTTACCAAAAATCCAAGCGCCGAGGAGGTAATGGTAGATGGGGCAAGGGAGCCTCTCGCTAATACACCAATAACACACTTGTACGTGTTTCGCTTCCTGTTCCCCTGACTTTGGTTTCCAATGGCAGGTTGTTCTCTGTGGATGGCCTGAAGCCAAGACTACCACCCAGCTCCATCAATCACAGGGTGATCAGGCCAGAAAGAGGCCACTGGCTGGGGTGGTGATGGATCACCAAGGAGATCTGTCTTTCCATCACACAATCCAGGCAGGTGAGTGTTTCTGAACTCAAGGATTTTGGACGTCCCTTTCAGTATGATAAGACTAGCCATCATGAAAACTATGGCAACACCTTGTGATGGGGACCACTGAGTACTCATACCCTTTGGGAATGAAGGTTCAGGTCCCCCCACCAGATGGAGAAGTTTCACCTGCTGAGAAAGCAAATACATCTGGACTGGGTGGAGGGGGAGGAAGGTGGTGAATAGCCATGGCATTGCTGCCAAAGTGACAGCCATCATAGTAAATTCAGTCTGGGTTTATTGTATTAAGGATCCCAGAACCAGAGGAGACCTTGGGGACACAAGCCCTGCTCAGTCACAGAAATCTGTGAATAGGCTTTCAAAATAAATAGGCCTTGAAAGCTACTTGGGAGCTGAGGCAAGAGAATCGCTTAAGTCCAAGAGCTGGAGGTTGCTGTGAGCTGTGACTCCACAGCACTCTACCGAGGGAGATAGAGTAAGACTCTGTCTCCACAAAACAAAACAAAACCAAAAATTAATTAAATATAAAAAAAAAGAAAATGAGCTATTTGAGCCAATTTAATTTAAATTTTGAAGAATGGAGAAATTCTGCTTAACATCAAAAGGTTTGAGTAGCAGAATTTGTTCCACCGCTCAGACCTGAAGCATTTTGGGGGTCAGACAGAAAGTCACTTAGTCAATGACACTCAAATAAAGCAGATACTGCCTGAATATTCTGGAGAGATACTCACGGTGGAGAACAAGATAAAGTCACTTGCTTTTCCTTTATGCGAGATAGAGTAATAGGCCCCAAATTTTGGAACACCAGACACTGGGTAAATAGGCGCCTCTATTTTTGGACTTGCCCTTTCTCTATCACACGAGTGTCTGTCCAGGGCATCCTGCAACCTGCCATCTCCTGCCTCAGGGTCCTAACCATGATGCTGTCCACACAGGGGGCCAGTGTGGTGTCCTGCAAAAGGGTCCCGAGGGAGGTGCAGACCTTGAACATCTAGTTCGAGCACAGAGAAGGCAATGCACATGTTTCCCTGTTATTGTCTCCACCTGCTCACCCTCTGACTATTACTGCTGTGCCCCAGGTCCTTTTCTCTTCAGTGAGATCCTGAAGTCACTTAAATGCCACCACCCCTGTCACAGGCATCTCACTGTCACAAGAATCTCAGCCCAGTGGGAAGAGGCAGCACAGATCCGTGCTCTTTCCTTGCTGATCTGTGTGCAGGGAATGCCCAGGGAGCAGAGAGTGGGCAGAACCAGCACATCCAGTCCAGCCTGGCAGGCCTGTCTCCCCAGGCCTTGGTTTCCCTCACATCCATTACATCCTGGCCTTCGATATCATTTGCCACAGGCCAGTTTAGAACAGGTCTACATGGGCCATCCCAGCAAAACTATGCGTTTTCCAGCTAGCCGCACAGGCCAGTGCAGAGCCACAACATGCAGCCGCGTCATATATTCAGCTGAGTCTAACATGGTGTTCTGCCCTATCTGGCTGAACACTCATCCACTCCTGCAAATTCTTCCCAGGTTCTGATGTGGGAAAAGCTTCTCTGAACACTGTATATAAGCCCAGAAGGACAGGTTGCTGGAGGAGATGATTCAATCGCTGTGACCTTGACCTTGAGTGCCTTTGAAAGCTCTAGTTCCTGATTTTTCTAACCCAATAGTGCAGTTCTGCAAATGGAAGGGTGTCCTCCCTATACCTTTCTCTTCTACTGAAGCAAGCTTGAATCCCAACAAGTACAGATATTGGCACCAGAGAATAAGGTGCCAACAACAGACTCCAGAGAGACAAAGAGTCAGAATACTTGGAACTAGTCATTGGCCAACTGGGGAAAAAGGATATGAGAATCTTAATCGTTCTCTAGGATGTGAAACCAGACCATGTGCTTACCTGTGGTCCCAGGGGGCGGAAGAGCTCACATAGGATAAAACCTGGGGAGGGGAGAAGGGCTTGTGATTCCAGATGGACAGGGCTGAGGTCACCTGAACAGCCCTTGCACCATTATGGACAGTGCTGTCAAATTACAAATGTCTTTCAAGGAACAAATGGAACTCAAGCTCTTTTGTAATCACAAGCTAGAGAGTGAAGACGGATTAAAAACCAAGTGTAGGAATTGATTCGGATATTTAAGACCAGATGAGTTCATGACTGTACCCAAACCCTTATATAAAAGTTGGCATTGATTAGGAACTTCCGAGCCTTGGGGACCCCAACCCACACGGGTTCTGTTGCCCAAGGGACAGTGTCTCCCAGGAAAGGAGGCTGCACCTGCCTCCCAGGCCCAGTTGGGTTGCAGCATAACAGACAGGGGTCTGAGCTCAGCCCAACCTGGAGAAGGGTGGTAGCGTGAGCAATAAAAATGCCAAAATAGTGCAGCACAGAGAAGAATTAAAGCTTGGAAGAGATGGAGAATCTTCTCTTTGTTTGTCTGAAGTCTGATTGGCCTAGCCTGGGTGGTTCTATCGAGGGCAGTGCACCTGAGCCTCATGGAGGGAAGGAAGGTACCAAAGGAGGGACTTCAGGGCAGAGGACATGGGACAATAGTCTTTTCAGGGAATTGGCCCTGGTGTGTTGGTCACAGGTGGATGATGGACAGCTGACCTGGTATGGCCAATGCCCACATTTGCTTGGGGCCATAATTAAGCCTGAGGAATTCCAGCTAATCTTCACAGAGCACTCCTTGTGTGCCAAGCCTCCTGCTGGGGGTCTTACAGAAAGTTTCCTCTTCAGAGCAGCCCTGGAGTGTAAGGTACAGGAGCCAGTTTCCTTTACAGAGCAGGAATCTCATGTGGTGGGGCAGAGCCCAGGTGGTGGGACTGTTTGGAGCCTCAACCTCATGAGAGGTGCATTGGCTATGACCATCACACTCTTGTTCCCCAGCCTAGAGCCTTCACTACATCACGGGAAAGACACTATCCATGGTTAGAAGGGGGAAAAATGGACATGCACAGGAAAGTGAGGGAGCGGGAAAGAGGGAAAGAGGGAGAGAAAGAGGGGGGAGCCTAGAGAATAGGGGAAGCAGGGTGAGGGAGAGTGAGAAGGAGGGAGAGAGAAGGGCAGCGGGAGAGAGAGAGAAGAGGGAGGGAGTGAGGAAGAGCCAGGGGCTGGTCCCTAGGACAACTTAGGATCCTGATAGAAAATCTGCTTATAGCTTTAAAATCAATCAGCCAACAGAAAGAAAAAGATCTAAGATTAACAAAAAGAAATAACATAAATTTCCTCTATTCATTGTAACAGAAAAAGTAAACAGGGGGGAACATAGGCGGGGACATGTTAGGTTGTTTTCACTGCTCACACCTTGGGAGAGGGACTTTATCTGTAAGTCTGATAAGAGGGAGGAAGCTGGCTCAGGGGAACTTCGGGCTCCCAGGGGCCACAGCTGGCACATTTGAGGACTTACGTAGGATGGCCACCTAGAAGCCACTGACCTCAGAATTGATGGCTCAGAGGTCTAGTGTTTCAACCTTATAAAACCTTCCTGGGACATGGAAACTGCAGTTCAAAACACTTGAAGAGAACACATTTTTAAAATCCAGAAACATTTTCTGAGGCTTAAGGTTTTTCATATAATATCCCAAAGCAATTCTGGATTTCTTTTTCTGGAAAGGCCACCAGAACTGTTGTGAATCGCATCTTAGAAAAAGTGCTTTGAAGGGTGGACTAGGTGCTGGTGTGAGTAGCTTCCCAAGGTGATTGCAGTGATATTCTGCAATGAGATATGTAGCACTTTTTCTAGATAAGTTCGTGAATTCAATTGTCAGACCTTTTATTTCAAACTTTAGATTCTTACCATGATGTGACTTCTCTGTATAGAGCATATTGCTACAGAGAATGGAATGGACAAACTGGAAGGGAGCATAGTAACGTTAAGCCCAGACAGAAGCAAGTTGGCAGCTCGAGGTGTGGGTGAATCTCAAGGGCCCATTAGGATTAGGAAATGAGCAGGAAAGTGGTTGTGAGCATGGGCAGAGTTCAGCAATGGACCTTGTGTAACTGGTAAGAGGGCTTGAAGACAGAGAACTTAAAGGGAATATATGATGGTGCACACAGTGTGATACTGATAGATACAGACAGCTAATGTCATTATTATGCTCCCACAGGACTGACAGCTGTCATTCCTCTATTAGCCCAGCACGATGGCTGCCCAACAAGGCTAATCGGTAAGCTGCAGCTTTGAACAGCATAGTTCCTCTCTTAAAAGAACAAGTTGCTGCCTTTCTCTAGTAGAGGGGTGCTGCTGGCTCTGGAAGCCCTTCATGTGAGGGGCCTGGAATCCAGCTCTGAGCCTCATCTTTGTCATCACCCTATCAGTGGGAAGGCTGAAGCAGGAGAGAGAGACAGGAGCCATGAACATTGCACAAGCCAGGCCTCACGGTCTGGGCCTCCCTGCCAACGCTGCCTTCCCCCCGTCTCTCTCCCTCACTTGTTAATGTGTATGTTAAATTCATATTCAGTAAACCCTGAGCCCATCACTGGTCATCAGAGGATGCCATACCCAAGAGACACTTTCATTTCCCTAAACTTGTCCTTTCCAACTCAGAAATTTCAGAGGTTACATTTCCTAATATGACCACAAGCTGAAACTTGAAATGCCAGCAAATTATTACTCGCTGTTACCGAGGCACAACATTTTAACAACAGCTTGATTTATGTCATTTTTTAACTTTTCAGTTATAGTATGCACAGAAATCCCCAGGTGAGATTAAGACAAAGATGTGCTCAGCATACTAGCACAGACCTCTCATTTGAATACACAGATGCTTACAATTTCTTTTCACATTTAGCACTTGGTTCTAGCTGTGCCTTTCAGCTCTCTAAATACCAGGGTTTAGTTATTAGCTCTGTATAGAATGCCTAAGGAAGTGACAAGAAGTGATAGGAAGAGCACGGCTGTCTTTGCTGAAGTGATGGCAGATTTCTAAAGGGGTTGTAGAGGATTTCTGTTGATGCCACCTCTAATTAGTACTGCTGGGACTAAATAAATTGTGAAGTAGAGTTAGCACGAAGGGAAATCAATCACGTTGACAAAGTGTATTCAGTCAGCCCTGGGACAGCCTTCATGCCTGCTTGTTGCCAAGCTAGCTTCAGCCACCTCCCTTTGGCAATTAGCAGGGTAAACAAATGCAAAATACATGCAAAATCTCTGTAAACTTCTCTCTCAGATCTTCACTGAGAACAGACAGAAGCCAGAGGATCCCAGACAGTCAGTGACTGCAGAGCTCTGCAGGCCTTCCATGCTTATAGAGGGTGTCACACTAGAAGTGCCGGGCCAGGTGTGTCCAGCTAGAAGTGCCGGGCCAGGGATGTATAAATCATCACCTCGACCACCAGAGACTTTGCAAACTTCCTCGCAGTGGCACAAAACTAACCAATATAATACAATTCCCAAAGGATACTTTCTAGAGTCATTTGAATAATAGGAAAACATGGTATGGACAGAACTATCAGCCCAGGGGGCTTAGGAGCTGAGGCCGGTTCAGGCTATGAAGTAGAATTTGACACAGAGGCTTTAGTCTGTGTAGAGTACAAATACAGGAAGAGTGTGCCTGTTGCTGTGTTTTGCTTTACACAGTATATTAATAGCCTGTTTTTTCCTCTCTTCTCTTTTTCTTTGACATTGATCAGGCTTATTTCAAAAGGTACTTAGGACTTGAGCACCTACAATTTGTCATGATTAAACTTTCCATATGCCATAATAACGGCCATGTGTCTGTCTGTGTGATGCTGGGTCTTTCACAACATGCTTTTTACCTTTGAAAAATTCATCTTTGCTCCATTCAGAGCCGAGTCATATAGCAAGTAGGGAATTCTTGCCTATAGCTGCGCCCCCACTTCTCACCTTCATGTCAGTTATCTCTGGTGCTAGCCAACTGTGTCCAGCCACCCCTGGGTCCTGACCACATACTTTCAAAGGTCCAGCTTCCCAACTCTGTGCTGAACCTAGAGCCCCTTCCCACTTCAGGTACCCCCTTCCCACATTTCCCTGGGGTCTCCCCCAGAGGACTTCTCTGTCCCCTCCCTCTGCAGACAGGTCCTCCCTTCAGGTCAGGTGTGCCCATCTGAAACAATCTCACACGCAGTGCACCACTGCACCTAGCACAGGCAGGCTCCTTACAAACATTTGCTGAATGAATGGATGGATAAATGAGTTCAAAGGAAAAAACATATTGGTCTTAAAGGACAAACATATTTCTGAAATTCACATGGCCTGAAATTGAAGATAAGATATTCCCTATTTTCGATATTACTATCCTGGCATACTTGGGACACAATGCCATGTGTGCTGATTTCTCATCCTTTAATCTGAAGACAAATAATGGGTCCTATCACGTAGTTGTGGCTTCTGGGCATTAGTTGTTCTTTGATACTTTATAGTTATCTACAAAATGTTTCCTCCAAACATCAACAACACTTTAAGAGTTGTTATTTATTATTACATCCCCATGGCTGGCTCAATGCATCATACTTGGAAATATGTGTCCACTTGGGTTCCAGTTTCTTGGTGGATTCAAACTTTGGATAGTAAGTCTTCTTTGGTAAAATAAGAACAGATCTGAAACTTGAAAAAATTATTTAAGCTTAGCCACATGGGAAACAAACAAACAAAAAAATGAATATATTCTCATATTGCTGAATATCTTGCCCAACTTAAATTGCTGTTCCAATCTCTGAATCTTCTTTTTTCTCATGGATATCCTAATTTTAAATATATTTTTGAGTAAACAGAAGAGAACTCTGGCTTATTGTATTGCTTGTTTGTTTTGAAAACTAATTTTGTGTGGAATTTACAAAGAGCTTGCTTTTTTCTTGAAAGTTAGGTTGAATATGAAATTCCAATAATTTTATGATTTGAAGAAAATTTCATTCTCCTATCTGGAATTCTTTCCTTGTGAAGAAAAGAAAAAGTGACAGCATTAATTATTAAGGACAGAATCATGCAGAGAATGGTTTACGTAGACTTCTCAAATTAAAAACATTCAAATATTACTATTTCTTAATCATGAAATCTCAAAATAAATGTTGAAGTAATTCTTTTATTAAGAATTCAGCCTTTGTGAGAAATTCAGATTTTCATTATTGTATTTTCAGTTTTCAGTACCTCTTTCTTCAAAGAAATGATAAGTAGCTGCAGGAAACCAGCCTACTAATAGCACATTAAAGTTGATCTCAAAACCAATAAAACAGAACTGAAGATGTCAATTGGCAGGATCTACTCATTCATTCAGCAAGTCTTGCTGGTTTAGGGGTTGTCCTGGGTGAGGAAGGCAAAAAATAGGCTTTCTACTTTCATGAAGTTCACTGTCTTAAGAGGCAAAGAAAAACTAAATTAAATACTTGTGTAACTACCTTTTGTAGTAAATATTCAAAGTGATGAATAGAGGGTATCTTGAGTGCACAGGAGAAGAACATAGTCATGTTGGAGGAGTAGGCATGGGCTTTTTGGGACATGAAGTTTAAGAGCCTTGATGGTCCCAGGGAGCCCAGCAGGAGGAGAGAGAAAGTGCTGCAGACAGAGGGAGATGAATGTGCAAAGACCCTGAGGTGAGGACAAGCTTGTTTGTCTGGAGAAAAGGAAGGCAAGCAAGTGTGGTTAGCAGGCGTGGCACACTGACTGTGTGACAAGGTCAGCAGGGGCCAGACCACACAATGTGTCTAACTGAATATTTATTGCTAAGACCTGGCTTCGATCCTAGAACCCTCCCCTCATTCTCTCTCAAATTTGATCAGTTTCTTCTGATCAATGTAGAAGCAGGGTCACTCACTCCTGACTGTGAGGACAAGCAGCCTCTCTCTGGAAAATCGAATTACTTCCCTTTAGTTAGGGCAGTGGTACTCAATCTAAGGGGAGGGCAATTTTGCACCCCAGAGGACATTTGACACCATATGGCCACATTACCGGTTGTCTGAACTTGGGAAGGACATTCCCCGGGCCTCAGTGGGCATGCTGCTAAACACCCTACAGTGAAAAGGATAGTGCTCCCATCTCTTGCTCCATCCTCTATAGCTTTGTCTGGACCTCTGATGCACTGCTGGCCACCCCAGCTGGTCGATTCTTCCTGAACCTGTGTAGACACAGCTTGGCTCTCACCTCTCACACAGCCTCATGATATATCATCCCTGGTATAGAGTTCATGCCTCAATCTCTTTTTTCTTCACAATATTTTGTTCCTTCCTTGGTATAATAGTCACCTTATGGGTTTCACAGCTGTGAGACTGTGAGCTTGTTGGGACAGTAGTGGTGTCTGACTTCTTTGCTATCTTCAGAACCAGGTGAGTACCCTGCACAGATATGAGGCGCTCAGAAGATATCTGTTGAATAAATTCACCAATGAAAATTGTTAAAGTCCTGTATTGCTAATTATTTTATAAACTGAAATATATTTTTGTGAGAAAAACATTTCTTTAAATATAGGCTGGATTTTCATTAATGTGAATAATTCTTTCATTTCTAAGTTTAATTCTAATTTTTTTTCAGATTATTTAGCAAACACATGCCTGTGGAAGACAGCTTTGCATAGAACAGAAAGACGTCAAGAAGCCCTCCTGGACAAATAGTTTATATTACTTATAGATTGTATAAAATAAATTATAAAGAGGGTCCCAAAAAGAGTACACACATTTTAAGAGAGTAAAAAACTATTAAAATTGTAATAATGTACACTGATAACAAAAGATGAATACAAATCACATTGAGCATGTCTTGTAATTGCTGAAGTCAAATGTGACTTGAGTAGTAAAATTTTAATAGTTTTTTTCTTTCTTAAAAATGTGTATACTAGACTTCTGGAAGTCATCAAAAAATACAGTAATGTCTCAGGATATAAAATCAATGTCTACAAATCAGTAGCCTTTGTATATGCCAGTAACAGCCAAGATGAGAGGCCAATTAAGGACACAACTTCCTTCACCATAGCTTCAAAGAAAATGAAATACCTAGGAATATTTCTAACAAAAGAGGTGAAGGACCTCTATAAAGAAAATTATGAAACCCTAAGAAAGGAATAGCAAAGGATGTCAACAAATGGAAGAACATACCATGCTCATGGCTGGGAAGAATCAACATTATTAAAATGTCTATATTTCCCAAAGCAATCTACTGATTCAATGCCATCCCTATTAAAATACCAACATCATACTTTCAAAAGTAGGAAAAAATGATTCTGTGTTTTGTATATAGCTAAGGCAGTAATTTACTTAGTAATAAAAACAAAGCCGGGGACATCAGCATACCAGATTTCAGACTGTACTACAAAGCTATAGTGGTCAAGACAGCATTGTACTGGCACAAAAATAGACACCAACATTTGGAATCAAATAGAAAACCAGGAAATGAAACTAACATCTTACAACCACCTAATCTTCGATAAACCAAACAAGAACATACACTCAGGGAAAGACTCCCTATTCAATAAATGGTGCTGGGAGAACTGGATATCCACATGTAAAAGACAGAAACTGGACCCACACCTTTCTCCACTCACAGAAATTAATTCAAGATGGAGAAAGGACTTAAATGTAAGGCATGAAATAATAAAAATGCTCAAAGAAAACACAGGAAAAACACTGGAATATATCTGCCTGGGGAAAGTCTTTATGAAGAAAACTACCGTGGTAACTGCAACAACAACAACAAATAAACAAATGGGACTTAATTAAACTCAAAAGCTTCTGTATAGCTAATGAGACAACAACCAAAGCAAATAGACAAGCTACACAATGGGAAATGATATTTGCATATTTTGAATCAGACAAAAGCTTGATAACTAGGATCTATAGAGAACTCAAATTAATCCACATGAAAAAAGCCAACAATCCCATATATCAATGGGCAAGAGACATGATAGAACCTTCTGTAAAGAAGACAGATGAATGGCTAGCAAACATATGACAAAATGCTCATCATCCCTAATTATTAGAGAAATGCAAATCAAAAGCACCCTGAGATACCCTCTAACCCCAGCAAGAATGGCCCACATCACAAAATCTCAAAACTGCAGATGCTGGCATGGAGGTGGAGAGAAAGGAGCACTGTTACACTGCTGGTGGGACTGTAAACTGATACAACCTTTTTGGGAGGAAGTATGGAGAAACCTCAAAGAACACAAGCTAGATCTCCCATTTGATCCTACAATCCCATTACTGGGCATCTATCCAGAAGGAAAAAAAATCCTTTTGTCATAAGGACACTTGCACTAGACTGTTTATCGCAGTTCAATTTACAATTGCCAAAATGTGGAAACAGCCTAAATGCCCACCCACCCAGTAATGGATTAACAAGCCGTGGTATATGTACACTATGGAATACTATTCAGCCATTAAAAAGATGGAGACTTTACAGAAGTGTAACACATTATTCTTAGTAAAGCATCACAAGAATGGAGAACTATGAATCCAATGTATTCAATTTTGATATGAGGACAATTAATGACAATGACATGGTGGGGGTGGGGGAAGGGGAGAGCAGAGAAATAAAGGAGGGAGGGGTGAGGGAAAGGAAGAACAGAGAGAGGGAAGGAGGGAGGGAGTGGGATCTTGGTGTGTGACACACCTTTTGGGGGCAAGACACAATTGTAAGAGGGATTTTACCTAGCAAATGCTGTTAGTGTAACCTGGTTTCTGGTATCCTCATTGAATTACCAACAATAAAATAAAGTGTTCTTTTCTTGGTCTGTATAATTGAATACATAAGTATACACATGGTATATTAAGTATACATAAATAAGTATATGTAAATATACAAGTACATACATTGTACACATTATATCTGACCACCAGCTCAGTGTGTGTGGTGACGTCATTACAGTCGCTACTACCCTGACTCATCACTCCACCCCCTCCTGGGCTCAGTCTTGGGAACACTCCCCCCAGCCTGGCTTATCTCTCTTCCACTTCCTCCCCGCGGAGCCGCACCCCAGGCCTCCCTGGGTGGGCTGGACTTTGCCGCCCCCGAGTGTTCAGGTGCAGAACTGCAGAGAGCAGGCTCCCCTTGAGGCGCTCCTCCCGGGATCCTCCTTCATGTCGCTTGTTTTGTATTAAGTCACAACTGCCCTTTCGCAGACTCTCTTCATGGTCTGGAGAGAGTTGGGGGTCCTTTTCTGGGAGGAAATAGCTTCAGTGGGTCCAAGTGCAAGGACACCTCTTAGAACGAGGCAGGGTCCAGTTTTTCCACGTCTCTTTGTACCCTGTCTGCCAGAATTACCTCGTGCAGGGACGCAGAATGAGCACAGCTTGGGGGCAGGTCAGTGTCTTCTGAACTCCAGTGGGCCGGGGCGACTGGGAACTCGGTGAAATCACTTTTAGTGCTTGGAGCTTGTATTTCAAGCTTGTCTGTCAGTTCCACAGTTTCCACGAGTTTGAAAGATTTCTGATGATTTGGTGCACTGGTGAACCGAAAGTTCTGTGACATGTGTTTGCACATCTGTGCTGTCCGACTGGAATGCTTCTCTGTGCTCAGCAAAACCCTATTTTTCTTCAACTCCAAGTTCTGGAGAAGCATCTGCCAGCTTCTGATGAGGCTCCAGATGAGGCTGCAGCGCCCGTCTGCATGTGCTCTGCATGAGGTCACCAGTGCTTGCCTTGATGGCATGTTCCCAAGTTGGAGAGTACTGCTGGGTAGGGGCCCAGGTAGTGTGTGTGTGTGTGTGTGTGTGTGTGCGTGCGCGCGCTTGCTTGCGCTTCATCCCAACACTACATGGGCTCTGTAAAACATTTTACAGACAGGTTTTAATTATTTAAATAGGTTTTTGAATAGGTTAGGAATGGAGGAAGGAGTCACAGAAATAAAAGTCTCAATGGTTAGACATAGCTTGCCAGTTTTAGCCCAGTTTCATTGATCATGGTTCTGGCCAATGCCAGTGAGTGGCTCATGTGCTTTCTCCATAGGACTGATCCTTCACCTCAGAATCCTCTCAGCTTTGGCTAGAGGACAAGGCCTTCTGGGTTGCCCTTCAGGCTGCTGAGTCATTTATTTCTGCTTTCTTACTTGTGATGCCAAGCAAGTCACATCAGCTTTTGGACTCTCCACAGCTCCATCTGCTAAATGAAGAGCTGGGTTCGAGAGTCTTTGCAGCCTCATCCAGCTCAAAGATTCTGGATCCAGAGTCCAAGAGCATGCAGAAATGAGGGAGCCAGGTGCAAAATGAGAGAACAGGGCAGATGGGAGTGGGCTGTTTCTTCCTGCCCTCTGAAGGGCAGTCACAATCAGGGTGAAGACTTTTAGGAGTCATTCCTGGAGTTTTTCTGGGTGTTGAAAGTTGGAGGCGTTCTTTCCAGTGAACCTCAGTAGCTCTGGAGTCTTGGTCTACATGGGACACTCCTGGGAAGCTGGTCCCTTAGTAAATTTTCGGAGTCTGCACCAGCTGGTATTGAGCCAGGACCCCCAACACTTAGAGAAGGGAGGGTGCCAGCCTGTCTGCATGTGAGTCAGCAAAGAATTCCTCATACCTGGTGCCAAATTTATTCCATACAGCTGGTATCACCCTCTATGGGGAACACAAATGTCCTGGGAAGCTGTGCCATTGTGAACGGTTTTGCTGTGTCATCTTTTCCATGCCATATCCACTGCTGGAGCCACCTGCTAAATACCAGCAGGAGACTGACAGTGAGGACTAGTAAAGAGACATTCAACACATACTCCAAGTCTGCCACTGTCTCCCATTCACTCACATCTCTCACTCCTGACATCCCATTCCTGCCATCACACAGCCAGGAAAGGAGACCCTGGCGATGTTGGAGTCTGATGACCACATATTGTTCTTTAGATAAGAATTATAATGAGCCCTCCTCCGAGGGGCATTCACAAGCCTCACTATGGGGCATTGGGAATCACAAACAGGTAGGTGTGGGTACAGCTCCCCCAAAAAGAGTGAGAGGCTTTTCAGGGGTTGTCGGTCTAAGAGCTTACCTTATGTTCTCAGGCCTCTCTTTGCTGATTTAAGAGAATTCCACATGGTTGTCTACTTCCTCCTTAAAACATGTTGGAGAGCAGAGCAAGATGGCAGACTAGAGACCTCTTCTTTCTGGCCACTCATGGTGAGACAAGGGAACGTGCACTTTACCCACCTCTGGCTGGGGGAATCTGAACAGAAATGTCACTCCGAGGGCACAGTGAAGCAGCAGGAGACTTCAGGAGTCAATGAGGAAGTTTGTAGCTGAGAAAACCAATGTGGAAGGCAGGTGCTTGGCATGGAAAGAGGTGGCCAGTCATCTGGCTCTCCCATAGAGGCCTGGAGCTGCAAAAGGGCCATCCTGCAATATTTTGATTTTGGACTGGGCTGCTCACTGGAGCAGTGAGTGGACTCGAATAACATCTAGTGGCTGGGGTTGAACACCTAGTGAGGTAATTCTCCCATTGGCTTGGCTGTTGGTGGGGCACTGCCATTGTGGGAAGGCCACCCATAGGGGAGGTCTTGGGTGTCCTTGTGGCTTTGGCCTTTGGAAAGATGGTATTGTTAAGTCCCAATACTGATAATTTCTTTCTATATTTGGCAGAGGTGGGGTCTTGATTTTTCCCCGGGTGTAAGGAGCTCCTGACTTCAAATGACCCAACCAGCCGGGACCCTCAAAGTCCCAGCACTGAGGGTCAAAGAACCCTACTAAACACCACCATTTCTCCTATCACTCTTTTTTTTTATTTAGGGAGGCTGAGGCCTTGAAATGGCTGGCTCTGGTGGGAATAGGAGTGGGAGGGCAGTGTTGTGGGTTTGGTGTCAGTCCTCCCTCCTGTCACCTGCATCAATCCATCAGTTTGTTAGTCTGTCCTTCTCACATTCGCCCCTCCTGGGCAGGCAACCACTCAGCTTAGCCTCTTCCCTGTCACTCTCTTTCTATTTCACTGTTCTTCTCCTCTGCTTTTCTTCAATTCTTTCCTTCCACTCCCCTGACTTCTTTTTTTCTCTTTTTATTTTTCTTTTCTTCTCCTTTCTCTCTCTTTACCCTTATCTTCCTTTTGGCCTTATACCAAAAGGATATTTCAACACCTAAACTCTGAGGCACAGTAATTTAAAGTGAAGGAGGTAGTGAGAAGGAAAAAGTAGGGGAAGGTTGTGAACAAGAATAAAAACACTTGAGAGGGAACTAACAGAAAAATTCTGGCAACATGAAAAACCAGAATATAGCACTCCCTGAGGGGATCTTGAGGTAGCTACTGTAGAGAATTCCACGTATAAAGAATTAAGTGATGGGGAGCAGACAGGCCAATGACACCCAGAGCATCCCTACCATCTTACAGACTAGATCCCTGCTCCAGTTACATACCAGGAGCTGACTAGTCTATACACGGCAGAAGCTTGAGGATGAGTAGCAGTACTGTGAGACTCATTACTGAGTCTTTGCTTTGGATTATTTTTACCTTCCTTCTTTAATTTTAGGTGTAAGACATGATGAAGGTTGTGAAAAATATATCCAAAAGATAACCCAAACTAGACAAACTGCCAAAACTGTGTTATTTTTTACTCTTGTTATGAATATACAGGAAATCCTGAAGGTACTTGCATATATAATAATACTCAATATCAGATAAGTGTGCCCCCAGTGGGCCAGCTCTTTGCTACAATCCTTCTGAGCCCCCAGAGCAAACTGAATTTGCTATGTGGTATACTAATATCCCTAGAAAGACAATAACTCAAGTTATAACAGAAGGAATACCTAAACAACTAAAAAAAAATTATTAATAATGATTTTACAATATATATAGACATGTGTCTTTCTATATTTTCAATACTAATTAGAAGTTTTCCATGCAGAAATACTGTTTACTTCTAAAGAATTATTCCTATGTATTTCATATTTTATTTTGTCATGTTAACTTTAATTGTTAATGGTATACAATGGATATTTGTATATTGAACTTAAAAAATAAAATAATAGTTAACATTAAAAAAGAGAATTGATGGAAATTACAGAAAAGGAATTTAAAATATAATGGCAAAAGTAATAAAGGGAATTGATGAGAAAGTGGAAAAATAGAACCAAAACTTGGACAAAAGATATGAAGAATATAGAAAAGATATGGTAGGACTTAAGGAGTTAAAGGAATCAATTAGGGAACTTAAAGATGCAGTAGAAAGTATCAATAACAGATTAGACTACAGAGAACAAAGATTCTCAGAGATAGAGGATAAAGCTTTTGAACTAACCCAGGCAGTTAAGGAGGCAGAACATTCACTCAGAGAAGTATGGGACTTCATAAAGCATTCAAACATATCAATCATAGGTATTCCTGAAGAGGAAGAAGAACACCCTAAATAAATGAAAGCCCTACTAAAGGGTATCATAAATGAAAACTTTCCATGCATCACTAAAGATTCTGAAACACTTTTGAGGGATCTCACTCACTTTCTGATCCCACTTTTAGAGGGATATTGAACTGCAGATCATCTCAATGCAAATAGAGTATCTCCAAGACACATTGTCATGAACCTGTCTTTGCTGTCTGCTAACCACGGGGTCAGTGACACAGAGGAAGCACTGCAGACAAAATGAATGATCTGAAAGGGAAGACTGAGGCTCTATTGGGTGCTCAGCAACAACCCATTTTTACTAAGATTCTTATATACCCCAAAGAATATAAGATATTCCTAAATATCTTGTATATCATCAGATAACAATATCCAAGAATAAAGAACACAAAAGGTAACAAAAACTGCCATAAAAATTCCTTGTCAGCATTAATGCAGCAAAGCACATACACACCTTTTTAAATGAAGAATGTCCTGCTTGGAGATAAACAACAATGGAGATAAACCATGAAGGTATTGGGTTGTCTGTTCTGTTTGCCCACTTCTCTATAGGACCAACTGAAAGTTATTGTGTAAATTGAGGTAGGGAACAAAGTGCAATGGCCCACTGCCCGAGGCAGGTGATAAGTCCCCAGCTGCAACTTGTCAGGGCCCTCCAACACATTCTTTTCTTTAAGGCATAACTGCCTGCATTTTTCAGCAAGACCGCTTCTGCAAGCTGGAGGCAACTATCCCCCAAAACTCACATCTAGCCCAACTACTGGAAATGTTCCTTCTCAGGGCCTCGTACCTCAAGGAGCACAAATGAAACTGATTCACCCTACAAGGGTGCAGGGGACTGTGCCCCTTCACCTGTCAAGAGTCAAGACAAAAGAGAAAATTCTGTAAGCAACCAGGAGTAAGTCCCAATTGACCAATAGGGGCAGATCCATCAACATGACCATGGACTTCTTTGCAGAAACTTTCCAAACCAGAAGAGAATGGCCAATTATCTTTAGTCTCCTTAAACAAAACAAATTTCAGCCCAGAATTCTGTATCCTGCTAACCTAAGCTACAAAGTCAATGGAGAAATTAAGTCTTTTACTGACATGCAAACATTGAGAAAATTCTCCATAACAAGACCAACTTTACAGGAAATGCTTAGATCTATTCTCCACACTGAACATCACAATGGACCACCAGAAAGTAAACACCCAGAAACTAAAGGACACAACCTAGTTTCCATAGTGGTGCAAAGAATAAAGCTAATCAACAGACCTTCACAAAAAAAGATTAATAGAACTCAACCATTCTTATTAAATCTCTCAATAAATGTTAATGGCTTGAATTCCCCACTGAAGAGGCACAGGCTGGTCATTTGGATATAAAAATAATAATAATAAAGCACAAGCCATCCATATGTTGTCTCTAGGAAACACAACTAACCCTGAAAGACAAAACAAGTCTCAGAGTACAGAGTTGGAAAACAATATTTCAAGCAAATGGAAATCAGAAGAAAGGAAGGGTAGCAATCTTATTCTCAGATTCAAGTGGATTTAAAGCAACTAAATTTAAGAAGACAAAGATGGTTGCTCCACACTAGTCAAGGGAACAATTCGTCAAGAGGACATTTCAATTCTAAATGTTTATGCACCCAACTTAAATGCTCCCAGGTTTATGAAACAGACTTTGGTTGGTCTGAGCAATATGATATCATATTACACCATAATAGCTGTGGACTTTAGCACCCCTCTGGTTGAACTGGGCAGATCATTTAAACAGAAACTAAATAAAGATACAAGGGACTTAAATACAATGCTGGAACAAATGGGCTTAATAGAAATATACAGAACTCACCATCCAAAAGCAAAGGAATACACATTCTTCTTGTCAGCCCATGGAACTTATTCCAAAGTAGATCATATCCTAGTCACAAATCAAACCTCAAGAAAATTAAAGGAATTGAAATTATACCTTGTACATTCTCAGACGACAAGGCAACAAAGGTGGAATTCAACCCAATGAGAATACCTCACATCACAAAGCCTCAGAGTTGCAGAAGCAGGTGTGTGTGTGTAAAGAGAAGGACACTTTTACACTGTTGGTCAGATTGCAAACCAATATAGCCTCTTTGGAAAGAAGTATGGAAAATCTTTAAAGAACTCAAATTAGACCTCCCATTTGACCCCACAATTCCACTACTAGGCATCTACCCAGAAGAAAAAAAATCATTTTATCATAAGGACATATGCACCAGATTATTTATTGCAGATTAATTTACAAGATGTGGAAACAACCTAAATGCCCATCAACCCAGGAATGGATTAACAAGTTTTGGAATATGCATACCATGGAGTATTATTCAGCTGTAAGAAAAGATGGTGATTTTACATCTTTAGTATTGACCTGGATGACATTGAAATACATTCTTCTTAGTAAAGTATCTTCTTAGTGAAGTATCACAAGAATGCAATAGCAAGAATACAATGAATACTGTTATGAAGCTAAGATGATCTAACACACATAGGAGAAAAACTTAATTCTATTCAAGTTGGAGGGAGGGGGAAATGAGGGAGGGGGAGGAGATTGGTGTGGTCCCACTTAAAGTGCATAAGGTAGGGGTGTATGGCATATCTTTTGGATGCAGGACACAACTATAAGAGGGACTCTACCTAAAAAACTAAAAAGATGTGACCTGGTTGTTTATTCCTTCATAATAATCTGAAATAAAAAATTAAAATTTTTTTTTAAAAAGCCAGGTTCTTCTTTACTTCTGGGACAATACAGTCTTCTCTGGCCATTCTGTTTACTTGGCCAAGTCCTTTTTCTGCAATCATTCCTTACGTGGCTCACAAACAAGCACTAGCTATAACAATAACAATAATTCATGCCCTATTGCTACTACTGGAACTGAGGCCACGGGCATCTTTTGCCGTGATTATGGGCATATCCTCCAGACAGATTTCTTGTTCTCTGGTCAATTGGCTGCACATCCCACCCTTTTTTCACACTACATGAGAGTAATCATTTATAAAGGCAGCTTCTGGGGATGTTTCTTTTCTGCTCAAATCCCTTTCATGCTTTCTAATTGCCATCAGGATAAAGTCTAAAATAAACCCTTTTTCATGGCTCACACAGACTTTCATGAACTTTTTGAGATGCTAAATAAGAGAGTTGAAAAAGATGAATTACTTTACAGTAAGAAAGACTCATGAATGGAATTCCAGGGGCACCTGCTGAAGTGGGTAGAAGTAGCAAGATTTGCTGCCATTATTGAATATCCACTAAGCTATCATATTCCAGAGGCTGCCTTTAACTTTGAGAGGTTTTTAACCCTTTATTTTTCAAAGAAATCCTATGAGGCCTATCTCATGCTGGATCATCAACTTTATTTTGTAGATCAGGAAACACAACCCCAGAAAGGACCAAGTGAACTGAGAAAAGCCATACAGGTAGGAGGAGCAGAGCTGGGATTCGATGGGCACCCAGAGCCTGCTGCCTTCAGCACCACCCCCAGCTCTGGGAGGCACGTAGGGCTGTCAGTGGGCAGTGAGAAAGTGGAATTTCAATTACTTTGGGGATAATTTTAGTTTTTTAAACAGAAATATGTTCTTACAAGGAACAGAGGATATTTCCTTACCAAATTGAGTAAATGGAGAAGCCCTAAATGGAGAAGTCATTAAGAGAGTGACAAAGCAGAAATGCATAGTGTTAGCTTCCAGGTTATGCATGATATACAGAAAGAATTCCAGCATCTGATTTCTACTCTGTACAACAAGGATTGAAGCCCATAAACTCCAGGGAAAGAAACAGATATACGTGTGTGTATACATACACATATACATATATATATACACACATATATATTTACATTTATATATATATATGTGTGTATATATATATATGTATATGTGTATGTATATGCATATATGTGTATATGTATGTATGTTTATATATATACTCTCTCTGTCTACCCTCTCTCTTGTCTCTCTCTCTATCTCTATCTCAATCTATCTATATATAAAGGCTGCCTTTACAAATGATCACTCTCCTGCAATGTGAGGAAAGGGTGGAAGGCATGGCCAATTGACCAGAGAACAAGAAATCTGTTAGGAGGCTGTGCACATAATTATGGCAAAGGATGTCATATATATATATATGTGTGTGTGTGTGTGTGTGTGCGTGCACACACACATACATACTCTCTCTCTATATATATATATTTATATGTGTATGTATATATATATATATATATATAGAGAGAGAGAGAGAGAGAGAGAGAGAGAGAAGGAGAGGATAGATAGAAAGCCATGTGGAAACTGTATCACTTATCATGACCTAATCTGCAAAATCCTGTGGTGTCACTTCTGTGCTTGTTCATTCAGGCAGCAACAAAGGGCCACCCACAACCAAGGGAAGGGAGGTAGACTCCACTTTGTGAAGGAAGAGTGACAAAACGCTGGGAAATCATGGAGACCAGAAACAATACTGTGACTATTTGTGTGGAATACAATTTGCTGCACTATGACTCCCTATTGTCTTCTAATATCCTAGAAAAACTACCCCCCTAGACTGTCACCCCTTTGAGGAAAGAGGTCTTGTCTGCCTTTTCTTTGATGTGTGCAGTGTCTGGCACATGGTCGGTCCTGTGATCTATATTTGTTGAATGAATGAAAACTGCGAACATTCCAAAATAAGAAAACAATAGCATCTGCCCCCATAGAGAAATTTCTTCTCCTTGTCCAAGAAGAAAAAATGGTGAGAAATGTGAACATGAAAAGATTCTAAACACCATTAGTCTTTAGGGAAATGCAAATTAAAACCACAGTGAGATACCACTCCATACCTAGCAGAATGGCTAAAATTGTAAAGACTGGCCACACCAAACTGGCAAGGATGTTGAGCCATGTACTTGCATTCAGAAAGTAGCATAATTGGCAAAGCTGCTTTGGAAAGTTTGACTGTTTCTTAAAAATGTAAACATATAATTGCATGATTCCATCTTACAATGTAATCAAAGAAATGAAAATGTATGGTGTTTTTTTTTTTTTTGCTGGGGCTGGTTTGAACCACCTCCAGCAAATGGAGCTGGCGCCCTACTCCTTTGTGCCACAAGTGCTACCCCCAAAATGTATGTTTTTATACTAAGACTTGTATATGAATGTTCATAACCCTCCCTGTATTATAACCAAATCAAGCAATACTATGAATGAATGTCCATCAGTGGGTGAATGGATAAACAGATTTGGTATATCCATGCAATGGAATATTTCCAAGCAATAAAAGGAAATGGATTTATACAGCAACATGATTTCAAAATAATTATACCAAATGAAAGAAGCCAGGTTAAAAAACAGTGCATATGATAAGCAATTTATATAAAACTTCAGGAAATGGGCTGCAATAAACATTCTGGTACAAATATCTTTATTATGATGTGATTTTTTCATAATTGCTAAGTCGTGGAAGAAGCCCAAATGCCCATCGACCCACGAATGGATTAATAAATTGTGGTACATGTATACCATGGAATACTATGCAGCCTTAAAGAAAGATGGAGACTTTACCTCTTTTGTGTTTACATGGCTGGAGCTGGAACATGTTCTTCTTAGCAAAGTATCTCAAGAATGGAAGAAAAAGTATCCAATGTACTCAGCCCTAATATGAAGCTAATTTATAGCTTTCATATGAAGGCTAAAACCCAATTATAGCATAGGAATACACGGAAAGGGGAAAGGG